>APFE030275699.1:2616-112266 GCA_000404065.3 Pinus taeda | reverse complement strand
GTTTTTGGGTAAGTTGGTACATCAACTTCCCGGGGTCGCGAATTGGTCGTATTATCTCCGTTTGACGCGCATGATAGCCCATTGGAAAGATCTCTCCGAGGACTACGAAGGAAAAGATGATTTTTTGACAAAAAGAATTGTTGGCGGTAGATTTCCCAAAAAAATGTCGTTTAGGACCTCAAAACAGCTCCGGAAGTTTAAAACCTGAAAAACTGCTACAAATAGTAAACTGTGCTATAATTAAGGAAACTGAAAAACTGAAAGAGACAGTTGTGGGGGTCCAAATGGGATAGGTAGGTGGCCACCAACATCCACTTGAATCATTGGTTGATGTGATCCATCAATAAATCTAGGTTCTTCTTGTGTGAGTGCAAGTTCTCAGGAGAATGGAAGATATTGCCCCATGCTCATGTCGATCCAATAGAATTATTCCCAAAGTGAACTTAATATACCAGTAGAGATCGATTATCTACATGTACTTATTAAACCTTCCACAAGTGAATCTGGTGTTTGCTAGCTAATATTTCATCTTGGTTGCAACCTCCATGTATGAGAGATGAAGTCTCTCATAGGTTCCTTCTCCCTCAGCATGGGTGAGCTCATCCTAGAGGGTCCTAAGAGTGAGGTCATAATAATGGTAGGTTGTTTCTTCCAAGCATTTATGCATATGTGAATTTTCCCTATGGGCCATTTATTAATAATAGGCTTCTCCCCTACGATCTTGGGCTTTCTGGCAAGGCATGGGTGGTCAAACAGAGAAACTAAAAGAAACTGATACTATAAAAGGGGAGGAAGAGACAAATATGGCTCAAGGGAGATGCCATGTCACTAGAGTTTAAAGAGATGGGTTTACATGAATAAGATGAATTCCATAAGGAGATTCCATCCATGCCCAATAGTGGTAGGAAGAAATATGACCAATGGGAGATAACAACTAACTATGAGAGCCCTGGGGGGAATGCTCGAGCTCTAGGAAAGGGGGATATTAGAAGATGGACTATTGATGGAAATAAATAGAAGGAGAGAATATAAGGAAGAGGCTGAGGGGAAGGAAAGAGACCAGGAAGAGAATTCCTAAAATCTAATTACAGAGACATTGTAGATACCGTAGGAAATACAAAATCCCATGCTCTATAACTTGTAAAAATGATGCCAATCTAGAGAAGTGGATTGAGTCCAAATGAGAAATCCAAATGTTGTGGAAAATAAATTTAGCACCCACATTGAATTGAAAATAAGGCTTAAACAAAGAACTTTCATAAAGAGAATTAGTTTCAAGCTAGTGAAGGTCCTATTTCCTAAACTCGAGCATTGAGGACCCGTATAGAGGTAGACCACAAACAAAAATGCTATAGGTCCCTAATATCTCCAAAGGTGGGTTGTTGTTAGAGGTGCTACAAAGATCAATTGTCTCTAAGGCTGAATTACATTCTCTACCGAGTGTAGCACTGCAAAAAATAGACCAAACAAAGAGCCCCAAGGCCATGGATAAATGTTTCCCCTACTAGAGAGAATGATTGAGGGTTTGAATTACATTTGAATCACTTGAACTTCCACTAACATCTAGTTACATGCATGTCTATATTATGGTTAGAATTCTTCAACGCATGGTTTTAATGAATATCATGGATGTGTGCTACCATGTCTCTTATCCTTTAGCTAGGTGAGATGATTTCAATCTCACAAAACACTCCATCCGAGAAATAATACTTTTATTTGCATATAAAACTTATTCAAATATTAATCATCTAATTTTTTTATTATGCATATTTACTTATTTTTATTACAAATATAATTATTACTTAATTTCATATTGCTATTTTCTATTTTCACACTTCTAGTACATAATTGTGTGTGTTAAAAATAGCAACAAGAAATTCCAATTTAATTTGTGCTTGAATTAAACTGTGAATTAAATCGAAATTACATTCTCATAGCAACTTGTAATAGTTAATTAAGTTAAATTGACTTAATTGACTTAGGAAATTCAATTTTGAAGTCTATTTAGAATCATGTAAAGTGATCCCTAAATTTTATGGGCCCAGGCTGAGTTCTTTTGAGTTGTAATTAGATAACTCGGTCTAACTCAGTTATAGTCAGTTAAACTAGTTCTAACTGTTGGAGGAACTAGTAGTGGTCTAGTAGTGGATTAGTGCACTAGTGCATCACTAGTACCACACCAGTTAACTAAATATTCACTCATAAATAACTCATGCATGTCAGTTCAGAGGAAGACCCAGTTGAGATTAGAGTTAAGGGACAATGTACTATAAGTTTTATAATTTTATGAGTTGTACAGATGGTGCATGCAATCAGTTGAGGACCTATGGATGGATTGCATAGTTATGGATGAGGAATTTCCACATTAAATAGAGGCTAATCCTCTCACGAATTGTGCAAGGAAGTTGGGGCTTGGCAGGAAACAAAATTGGCTAAGTGTTGGCTTGAGCTATCTTGTGAAGCAGAGAGATAGAGTGTACTAGTGCAGGAATTGTTAAGGACAAACAAGCATTGTATTCTCTTTTCAGGTCTTCTAGTTAATGTAATATAGATAGTCAGGGTTTCTAGTAGTTCCTTTCCACATAGAAATATTGTGTTATGTGTGATTGATATTCTTTCTTTTCTGCTTATTTTTTTCGTCAATCAATTTTATTTTTCGCTGAAGAGTAGATTATTGTCTTGTGTTTTAGAAAATCACATAATTTGTTGAATATACAGTAAAAATACACATGGTATCAAAGTTAAAGACAATATAGAAGAGGATAATTTGAGTTTGTTGTGCAGGCAAAATTGAATTTGCAATTTCATACTTCAGAGCAGTAATATGTCATTCTACGGTTTGTGAATTGAGTATTCCTTGGAGGGAAGCTCAAATTACATAGCTTGGAAGGACATAATGGATGCAGTTCTGGAAGACAATGGCCTCAAGGAATTCATATATCATGACATTCCTAAGCCTCCAACATCAAATGCTAAAGATTTGGCTAAATGGAGAAAGTGTGTGGAAAAAGTGAGAAGGATTAGCCTGGAATGAGTTTGAGGCCACATTTTTTCGAGTCTCCATGGAAAGGATGCTCCATACTCAATGTGGAAGGAATTGATGAACCTCTTTCAAAATAGCAGTGACCATAGGAAGTTGGCATTGAAGGACAAACTCAAAAAGATCAATATGGAGAAGGGCGACTCAATTTCGAAGTACTTGAGCAAGTTCACTCTTTGTCGGGATGAGCTTGGAAGTGTTGGGATTACTGTTGCTGAAGATGATACGGTGAGCCTAGATCTTCTAGGACTTCCCATGAGATGGCATAGTTACTATGACTTAGTTAATGGGAGGGAGAAGCTACTAGATTGGGAGTGAATTTGGCCAAATTTGGTACATGAAGAGATTCATAGGAACACCAGAGATGGATCCTCATCAAAGATTGATGATGAGGAGAATTATGCCTTAGTAGGTAAGGAAGAGGAAGGGAAGGGGAAGTCATCCCATTCCAAATCAGATTCTTGTCAGGGCAGCAAGAATAAGGACATGTCGAAATTCAAGTGCTTTCATTGTCACAAGTTGGGATATTTTGCCACAAAATGTCCACTCAAGAATGTCGGTAAGAAGCCCTCAGGAGGCACGGAAGTTCAGTCTCTTACCTCACAATTCAAACTAGACTTTACCCTCATCGCATGAATGGCATCATCGATGATGGGTAGTGTATGGTACCTGGACAGTGGAGCTTATTTCCACATGAATGGTAACAAAGATCTATTCAATAACTTAGAGGAGAAGGATCTCCAGATGCATAATGAGATGGGTGATGATGGGAGGTGTAGTGCTACTAGGCTTGGTACAATTACCTTTCAGAGGGAGTAGGTTATCCCCTCACTTTGTGAGATGTTATGTATCTTCCTGGTTTGAAGAAGAACTTGGTATTTGTTGCCATGTTGGAGGATAAATGCTATGATGTGATCTTTAGTAAGAGAAATGTGTTCCTTCGTCACATAGACACGGGACAGGTGAAGAGGATAGGGGTTCGAGTGAAGAATCTCTACAAATTAGACGTAGAATATTGTGTTTCCTTGAGCACAAAAGTAGAGAAGGTGCAGAGCCGAGACATCGGTGAGTTGTGGCATAGGTGGTTGGGTCACTTGCATCATGGCTCTTTGAAAATCATGCAGCAAATTTCTACTAGTCTTCCCAAAGGTACACTAGAACAGGTTGACACATGCAAAGGGTGTACATTGGGAAAATACACCAAAGCTTCCTTTCATGAAAAACATAGTCTATTATGAAACCAACTCACAAAAAGATAGAAAAGATAGATCAACGCCTTAGAAATAAGCCTCTTCGAGGGGGAAACCTCCTTTATATTCCACAAATGAACAATTATTGTATGATACAAATGACAAGACCTCCTTGCTATATATATGAGTCTAAGGGGTCATAATATAATCAGAGCTGACATAACAATAATAACGTAAGGGCACAATAATAACAATAGTGGGCTTCTATGGGGCACAATAATAACAATATGGGGACTACATGGGCACAACAATATAATAAGGTGATTGTACTAATAACAATAAGGGGTTACACTAGTAGTATAGGGACCTAACATGCCCCTCTCCTTCAAAAAAAAAAATCCTCAACGCTTGAGTAGTTCTTGATGCTTTTGTATAAATTCTTGTCCTCCAATGTGGAACCTTCAGTGGGTAAGTTCTTCCACTTTATGAGATACTCTGAAATTGATCTATTTTGTAGTTGTTGATTTCTCGGTTCTGTGACTGCTTCAGGTTCCAATATTATTTTTCCTTCATTGTCAAGTTCTCGTGATACTATTTGAACTAGGATCTTCTGCAACTCTTGAAAGAGTTCCCACTCCTTTGGGCATATGGATATCTGTAAGGCCTGATGTTTGTAGGAACACTTACTAGAATCAAATGAATAGCATGATCATGATCACGAATAGGTGGGAGTCTTTTGGGAGTCTCAAATACCTTGGAACGATTGTCCAAAACATTTTGGAGATCTGGAGAAATACATGATTTCGATGTGGGATCCTCTAGTGAACACAATTGTGCAATTACACCCCGTTGTTCTTTGTTCTTTATTTAGAAGCTTTGTCATGCTATTAGAGTTGATTATCTTTCCCAGTTTCCTTTCGATACCCCTCAATTCAATTTCGTTTCCTTCCCAAAAATATTTCAAGAAAAGTTCTGGAAAATTAAAAGCTATCATACCCAAAGATCGTAGCCATTGGACTCCTAGTAAAACATCAGCACTGCCCATTGGAATGGAAAGCATTGGGCTATTAAATACATATTATCCCATGGATAGCTTAATATTATGGCACTTTCCAGAGAAATTTATGGTTCCTCCACTTGCAACCATCACTTGACACTCTCGTGCTGGATATAGGAAGCAATTCAATTCCTTGGCTATCTTACAATGAATAAAATTATGGGTATTGCCCAAATCAATCAACACTATTACCTTTTTCTTCTTGATATGTCCTTCTATATTGATAGTTTGAGGAGCGGTAATTTCTTCGAATGAATTACAAGATATGGTCGGATTCATTTCTTGATGCTCGATGTGATCTTTCACTTCTTAAACATTTTTCTTCTTGATATGTCCTTCTATCTTGAGTGTTTGAGGAGTGGCAATTCTTTCCAATGCTTTACAAGATATTGTCAAATTCATTTATTCTTTCTCTGGGGTGGGTTCCTGGTATATATCCTCTTCTTTTGATGTTTCTTGATTCTTTTATTCCTCCTCTTCATAATCTATGTAAAATAATTTCTTCTCAGCACACTTATGACCTTTAGTGTATTTGCTATCACAATTGTAACAAAGCCCTTTTTCTCTTTTTTCTTCCAATTGTTGTGGTGTAAACCTTGTAGCTTGTGGAAGGCTAGGAGAAAAAACACTTCCATTATTATAGTCGTGAGTGGTGAGATTCCTTGTTTCCATAATTTGACAACCTAAATTCCTTCTCCAATGAATCAGGTTCCGAAAGACGAACCTCATGTTGAAGGTTATCCTTTAAAGTTCCTATAAAGACATCAACCATTTTCTTCTCTGGAATATCATTTATCCTTATATTCAAATTTTTGAAGTCCTCAATGTGTTTTACCATTGAACCATTTTGTTTGAGATTTATCAATCGGCTAAAGAAGGTGTTTCTCTTTGTATCCTCATAATGTGCTATCATTTCCTCCGTGAAAATTGACCACATGACAAGTGGTTTATGAGAACAAAGTTATTTAGACCATAAAAATTGATTTGATTCTAAATAATTAGATGCAATACATACCTTTTGTAACAGTGGTACACCATGTAGATCAAAATATTTCTCCATCTATAGTATCCAATTTACCGGATCCTTGCCATCAAACATCCAATATCTCATTTTTTCTTGATTTTAGGAGCTCGATCTTGAAATGACTGTAACTCTATACTTTCGGATCTTTAAGTTTTGAAATTTTGGTCTACAATATCGCTTTGAGTCCTCTTTATAACTCTGCAAGTCTCATCACAATTGGATTCCTGAAGAAATATTTATTCCCAATCTCCCGCGATGACTTAATTATAGACTAGTTCTGTATAGTGAACTTGTACGACATGCCACATATCACTGTTTCAACCTTAGGTTCTAAAAATTAAACCCAAACAAAATACAGTCTGTCCTCTTTCTGTAACTTCTTACGAAATTTCAATTTGATGCTCAGAGAGAAAGTTATGATGGTTTTCCCAAGGTCACCTATTTTGGATTTAATTCGGGAGTCTGCAAAATCCCTAACTTCCTCAAATCATATATCCAACAATTTAGCGAGCGAAGATCTGAAATTTGGGCCTAAGATTCAAAGCGATTTCTTCTCAAATGGGTTTTTTTTTTAGCTTTTGAAAGTTTGTATCAAACACGTTATAGCCAAGATTCCACGATGACCTATTTTAGATGAAATTCTGGAGCTTGCAAAAACGCTAACTTCCTCAGATCATATCGCTGAAAATATAGTGAGACAAGATCCAAAATTCAGATTAGAGAGTCAGCGAGATTTCTACTCAAATGGGTTTTTTTGTTAACTTCTACAACGTCTAAGAAAAAAATTTATAGCGCAAATTCCATGATGACTTGTTTGGAGCAGCAAAACCCTAGAATCCAAAGCTCTGATACCAAATGTTATGAAACCAACTCACAAAAAGATAGAAAAAATAGATCAACATCTTAGAAATAAGCCTCTTTGAGGGGGCAACCTCCTTTATATTCCACAAATTAAAAATTCTTGGATGATACAAATGACAAGGCCTCCTTTCTATATATAGGAGTCTAAGGGGTCATAATATAATCAGAGCCGACATAACAATAATAATGTAAGGGCACAATAATAACAATAGTGGGATTCTATGGGGCACAATAATAACAATATGGGGACTACATGGGCACAAAAATATAATAAGGGGATTATACTAATAACAATAAGGAGTTACACTAGTAGTATAGGGACCTAACACAATTGAGCATAGTTGATCCTTGATCGAGTCCACTTAGATGTGTGTGGACTGTTCTCAACAACATCCATGACCAAGCATATGTATTATGTTATATTTTCTAATGATTTTTATCATAAATGTTGGATCTTCTTCATGCAAAAGAAAGATCATAATTTTTCAAAGTTTTGTGAATTTAAAGCATTGGTCAAGAAAGATATTGAAAGAAAAGTTAAATCTCTCAGGAGTAATACCGATGGAGAGTATGTGTCGAATGATTTTAAAAAAATTTGTGCGGCAGAAGGCATTCAATGAGAGTTGATAGCACCTCATAACCCATAGCAGAATGGGGTGGATGAAAAGAAAAACAAAAGCATAGTAGGGGCATCACAGGTGATGTTGCATGATTAGGGCCTACCACTAAACTTGTGGGCCGAGGCATGCAACACAATTGTTTATTTATAGAACAAAATCCCTCATCAAATTCTTGGGATGAGTACACCAAAAGAGGATTTTTTAGGGAAGAAACTAGATGTGGGTCACTTCATGATTTTTGGTTCATTGGTCTACTTCCATGTAACCAAAGATGCATGGAAGAAGCTTGAGCCAAGAGCATTGTTGGGGATATTTTTTGGGTACCTTGATACAAATCACAACTATCGAATGTACCTTCCGACCAATAGGATGAAAGTGGTTCGCAAGGATGTAATTTTCAATGAAGAGAAGGCCATGAGATGTTCCCTTGAGAGGGAGTTCAACTACATGCAGTTGAGGATATTTTATCTACTAAGGAGGAACCTTAGATTAATGTGGAGTAGCCACACGCAGAGGATTTACATGTGCTATGCAGTTAACCAGCTTATTCAAGCAATGGTTAAGCTGACCAAGCTGTATTGGAAGGCGGCCAAGCATGTGTTGAGATACCTCAAAGGCGCTACTCAGTATGGTTTATGGTACAGACAGAGGGAGTGAAGATTCAAGGCTTTAATGATGAAGATTGATTAGGGAGTCCATCTTATAGGAAGATCACATTAGGAGGGATCTTCAATATTGTTTTAGCGGTTGTTTCTTAGTACAACAGGAAATAGATACCAATTCAGCAGAGGCAGAGTACATGGTTGATTATCAAGCAACTTGTGAGGCTATCTGGAGGAGGAAGATTATGGTTGGTCTGTTTGGTCAATAGATGAATCCAACTGTGAATTACTGTGACAATTAGAGTTGTATCAAACTCTCTGAAAATCCAGTTTTTCGTGATCGATCCAAGCATATTGATATCTGATATCATCATCTTCGAGATTGTGTAGAGAGGAATTATGTTGTTGGAGTACATGAGCAGGATGCAGATATTTTGACAAAGGCATTGTGAAGATGTAAATCTGAGTTTCATAGAGATAGGATCAAGGTAGCTAATAATCCCTTTCTTGTTGAGAGGGAGTGTTAAAAATAGCAACAAGAAATTCTAATTTAATTGGTCCTTGAATTAAGTTTTCAATTAAATCGAAATTCTATTCTCATAACAACTTGTAATATTTAATTAAATTAAATCAACTTAATTGAATAAGGAAATTCGAGTTGGAATTCTATCTAGAGTCATGTAGAGTTATCCCTAAATTTTAGGGGCCTAGGTTGAGTTATTTTGAGTTGTAATTAGATAACTTAGTCTAACTAAGTTATAGTCAGTTAAACTAGTTCTAACTGTTGGAGGAACTAGTAGAGGTCTAGTAGTGGGTTAGTGCATCACCAGTACCACACCAGTTAATTGAATATTCACTCATAAATAAATCATGCATGTCAGTTCAGAGGAAGACCCAGTTGAGATTAGAGTTCAGGGATAGTGTACTATTAGTTGTATAATTTTTCGAGTTGTACAAATGGTGCATGCAATCAGTTGAGGACCTATGGATGGATTGTGCAGTTATGGATGAGGAATTTCCGCATTAAATAGAGGCTAATTCTCTCAGGAATTGCGCAAGGAAGTATGGGCTTGGAAGGCAGAAGAATTGGCTTTGTGTTGGCTTGATCTAGCTTGTGAAGCAGAGAGATATATTGTACTAATGCATGAATTGTTTAGGAAAAACAAGCATTGTATTCTCTTCTCAGATCTTCTGGTTAGTGAAATAAAAATAGTCTGGGTTTTTAGTAGTGTCTTTCCCAGGGAAATATTGTGTTATGGGCGATTGATATTCTTCCTTTTCTACTTATTGTTTTCATCAATCAATTTTAGTTTTCGTTGAAGAGTAGAGTAGATTCTTGTCTTGTGTTTTAGCAAATCACATAGGTTGTCGAATCTACAGTAAAAATCTACAGTGTGAATGATATAAATAATATAAATCATTAATGGTAAAGAAGCTTTATAGCTCATATTTAAACATATAAGTAAATAATATTAGATATTCATATAATCTTTTATTTTAATATTTGTATATTTATATTTTGTATACTTTAACACCCTTATAAAACATGAATTCCCATTAATAATTAAGAATATTATATTACAATTTTTAAATTCAAATATTTTGATATTTCGTTATATTACATAGCCTGTTTCTCTATAAACTATGCACTTGTATAAGTAAGAACGAGAGAATATAAAACGAAGACATTGGCCAGTTATCATGAAAATCAATATGTTATTGGATCTCAACATATTAACAATGTATTCGACTTCAATATTTGTGTCCATGATTGCCTTTCACTGAGGTCATGCCAAGATGCATTATGACTAAATTTGGAAAACCATTACCATATACTAGTGTTATTCTATATTTTCAATAAGAATGACTTCAAATGTTTTTGTGGGTTTGGTATATGAACAAAATACCAGATCTCAATTTATCAGTAATGGCATGCTAACAAAAAAAATTCTTCCATAATAGATTCTTACTATTTTATAAAAGGCAACTTTATTGACCATTGATTCTTTTAGAGACTTACTTAAAGGGTTTCCCTCTCTGTAGTCAAGTCACGAAATCAATACTATTGACAATCACAAAGTAGGGTATTAAGGATTAATTCCAAAAATGTAAATCTTGGTTTGAGTAAGCAAGTCTATAATAAAATCTAGATTCCATTTTCAATTGAAAAATAATTTATAGTGGAATATACTGAAGGATTTTTTTTTTTCATCCAAATAATTGAGGGGTAAGGGAAGATTGGTCATATCATCTCCATTCCCTTCTAACATCTAAACAACCCTGCTCATATAAGGACAATCGCTAGAGTTGTATTGGATGCACTAGAATCCAATTTTAGTGAGTCTCATTTCCTTCTCCTCTTATGCTTCCATTTCTCCTCGTCCTCTAAATATTATCCCTAACTCTTCGTTCTCAAGTAACTTGAAATCCCATTCAAGAAAGCAAAATATAGTGGAGTTGCTTGCCTTCCAATATATGTTATTTCTTCCCCCAACAATCTCTAGCAAAACATACCTAAACTATAGAGATCTGATTTATCAAGTCCCATATCTCTATCACAAACCTCTTAGCACAACATCTCCCAACAATTCTCCCTTTGTCTACAACATAGAGGGGGATTTTAAGAAATATTTTAGTAAAATATAAAATAAAATAAAATAAATAAATAAATAAATAAATTGTATCATCTTAAACACAAGCATTGGCATTTTTTTTTATCTCTCCAGAGACAATAGTTGAGATTAAAGAGAAAAATATCTCAACCATACCAACCTCTTTCTTATAAGGATGGTGCTCTTCTATTGAGTTATCACCCTTTAAATCATTATATGAGGAGTTTTGGCAGTCCATGAAATTGCATATATAGGCATAGATTATTAAACAATACTCAACACATAATGGCATAATCTTTGTGAAATATATAATCATACAACCCCTATTTTTTACTTCATAAAAAATAACTCAACAGAGTTAGTTCAATGTCACACCCCTCTGGCATGACCCTCATAACAAGCTAATAATACACAATAATCTACAAACATGGGATAAAAGAAACAATTAATATTTTAATCCACAAATCATGAGTATAGGGCCCACAATATTTACTTCCAATGTACATGGCACTTTTAGGAAGGATTTTTCGTCCTTGACTATGAATTCATAATCATAGATCAAATAAGTACTTGTAGCTTTCTTGCCAAGACACTGATTTCTTAAGCCAGAATGATTCAACAATGTTCTAAGCATAAACCAATATATAAAATTTGAAATGTATAAAGATCTATTTTAAGTGTTTTATCTTATTATGAACAAGAATTAGTGGTTTATCATATATGATACAATATAATATGAAAGAGAAACACTAGCTTAATGTGGAAGCGTCAAGAAATCAGCGCTATAAATCTGACAAATATCTATTACAATTGATACTACATACCATCAATAATGGGTCAAAGTTGTAATCATTGATTGCATTGTTAAATAATATTTCTACCTTTTGTTTGAGATATAGAAGAAATCCAATCAACTCCAAACAAAAATATACTTCCCCGATTTAACACCTCAGTTCATTCATTTGGCTTTTGTTTGGATTGTGGTCATTTCTATTTCTTAGCCCTGATCACTTGCAATACTCCTTTTCACATTGACCATATCAGTGTTTTATTGATATCACAAAGAGCACATTGTACCATAAGAAAAGGAGAGTTTTAAAATCCACACTAGCTTTCAAGAAAAACACCCATTTACTATTTATTTGTTTGCATTTTCTTAATTGTTCATTGGAAATCATGTTTTTCATTTAGACTTTATTCTTTGTCTACAGTTTGTGGATAGTTTGCTAATAGTACTTTTCACACACGCACTAGCATTAGGAAAGAGAAATCAGTTTGTATATTTTCCCTTATCCCTATTTCTTTTGAACAAGGAAATCTAATATTATATGGATATTCCCATAGAAATAGAGATACTTTATTTGAAATGAAAAAAATTGATGGATCTTCCTTCAAAATTCTCATATAAAAGTAACTTACTTCCTCATAAATTAGCCATAGAAATATCTAGTCAATTCAAACACATTGCCTATGGAGGAAGGGACAATAAATATGTGGTTAAACAATCATATTATTTTTGTATTGATCATCAAAATTATGAGCTTAGTGTTTGGTGAATAGGTATGTCTTGGAAACCTCTACTTGTATCTAGAAATTAGGCAAGTTGAGAATAGAATTAGTTACTTACATTACAAACCTAAAATTCCCTAGATAACATTTGTTGGATTAGAAATAAAGGTGGGTTGGCATACCTTCTCTTATAAAAATTAGTGCCAAACATATAATATGCAAGCTTCTTCCTCATAACCATCCCACTACTACACATACACATTCTAATAAAATGCATGTAACTATAATAATTTTATTCTAGACTAATTATATCGCATAATGGCTTCCTATTTTGCATAAGTACCTCAAATTTGACTACATTCATTATCAGATTATGTTATCAAAAGACTTGAAGATTCAGAACTTGTAACAAATAAAATCAATTATTATATACTAGATTTTTGCATGTAACATGCTTAAAATTTCTCAGAAGTCATCAAAATATCAGTAGACCAAATCAGTGGTGGAGAATTTATAAAAACTTTATATAAAATAATGGTGTACAATAATCCTTTTCAATTATGCTACAAGAATAACATAAAGAGTGCTATTAGAATAGATACAAACGAAGACTTCCTAGTTTGATCATCATTACTAGTTTGACTGTGTGGAACTATTGTTGGCACATTGTTTGGCAACTAGGCTATTGCTGGAGCATAAGTTACAGTGACATGTGGCAATGGAGGTTTTGAAACTGTTGAAATCATTAGAGATGATGCTATCACATGCGGCATGCTTTTGGGTGATATGGTCGATTCTATTGTCTCAGGGACAACAAGGAACATTGAATACTCAGTTCCTGTTTGAGGAACAATATAAGCATTGCTTGAAATTAGATATCTCATCAAAATTTCTTAGAACATTAGAAATAATGGAACATTAGTAATGAAAAATATGTTAGACAATACCAAAACTAAATAGCCATTTATATCAACATGCTACAAAAATCCACATTAAAATCACTAGAACACAAATCAAAAGGTTTGAACGAAAGATAAATATATCATTCTAATAGAAGTTTGGGGAAAATGTTTACTTTTGTTAGCCTCACCCTCAAGTGTTTAAAACAATTATAATTCCAAAATAATTAAATTAATTAAAATCAAGAAAGTTGGATTGAATCCTACCTTTCTAGATTGGGTTTGTTCCTCATGGTTAGGAGTCAGTTTAGGCCTAGTTGGTTGAGAAAAAAGTTTAGGCCTAATATGCACTATTTTTTAATCAACGTTTGGGAAAAAACTTTTTAATTTAATATTTAAATAAAAAAATTAAAGCAATAAGTCTTACATAGATTGGCACTTGTCATTGGTGGAAAGTTCGTTATAAGCCCATCTACTTTTGCAAGTCTTACAAAGGAGTGGATTTTCATTGTTGGATCTAAAAGATAGTCAAAGGCTAGCGAGGCTAATTCATTTTGAGAAGAAATATGAAAAGGGACATATTATAAAGGCGCATTCGTTGGAAAATATTTGTGGCTCGTATAGGAAATGACTAGAAGCCAGGAAAACCACATTCCTCTGTAATACTATAGCATGAGAAAATGGTTTGATCTCCTCAATGGTAGAATCTAGAATGTTGAAAGCAATTTTGTCCACGGCATTAACAACCTTAAATATTGTAAGTTTCTTGAATTCCATTAGCACAACACTTTCATCATATTGTATCATGATACTATCATTCATGTTGTTGTAACTACTCATGTTTAGAGCTGAAATAGTGGCTTCTACAATACTAAGGTTCCTTGCCAATGCTATAGCTTGTGCATTCTATGAAAAAAATTAAGAAAGAAGATACGATTTATAGCATATATGAATTACATTTATTTCAAGAAGCATTTTAGATGTAACTCCTCATATTACTAATGAGATTCAAGAAATGCACCTCTATGCTAATGATGACATGAACATTTCCTTGACTCCATGCAAATTCTAAAAAGGCTGACAAGTTCATGTATCTCCCCACATTAGCTTTTGCAGGATTCCTTAAAAGATTATAACAATCTATATTAAAGGGGCTATAAATTCTTGTTGCATGGTCCAAGGAATTCATATCACAATATTTACATCAATTTCCCTCTAAAATTACAACAAAATGAATAATGTATATTGTGCAAGACTTTAACTCGATGAACTTGTTATATTTTAACAGAGTTAAAGTTCTCAATTATTATTGATAAAAAGAGGGAGAAGTTAACAATTTAAGATCATTTGAGGAACAATTCAAGTGATTAGACTTTTGAAACATCATAAATTAAAAGGTGAGCAACAAAGAGATTTTCTATCATTTTGACTTATTCAACCAACTTGGATCATACTTATGTGTCAAGCTTTGAATTTTATTCCATGTGAGATCAAACATGAAGATGATTAGCTTGTTTTTTTTTCTGCGTAAAACTATACTAATTATATTACAAAAACTGAAACATTACATCAAAATTACACCAGGCCGAGGCCTTGAAACTCCGCGGAGAATTCTCAGGACTGTCTGTCAAAATGACCATTCCTTACCAGATTGCCAAAACGACTTTAAACCGACACAGTAGGCATTTCAGCCAACACGGTGGACAATTGACACAGATACACGTAGACTGTCGTATTCGACTTACAGTGACACATCGACACAGAGACTTGCCGTGACACATCGACACATAGACTAACAGTGACACATCGACACATAGACTTGCAGTGACACATAGACACGTTGATATGCCGACACTTGGAAAAAGACAGAGAAGGGATGAACAGAGAACCGAGAGGGCGGAGAGGCTGCAACATTATTCTTCGTCTGTCTCATACGGCTCATCCTTCGTCGCTAACCGTGGTTCTTTTTTCTCTTCCTCCGTCGCTGGTTGAATTCCTCCTTCCGGCTTCCTGGCAGGCTGCATTGTCGAAGTTTCGGCTTCCTCTGTATGAGGAGGGTGCCGAAAGTCCACCCTAGGCACCTCCATGTCCACCCTGGGCACCGCCAGACTTTCCCGTGGCCTGCGAACATCACTGCAGTGCTCCACTGTGACGGACACAATCAACGTATTGTTCTCCAGAGTGCAGGGTATGCGATATTTAATCGCAGGATGCTCCAAATGCCCACAGTCCCTGGATTCTCCTCTTTCCTGGCTAATTTGCCGACTGATGACACGATGCGGGCTGCTGCCATGAGCCAGAGGGACATCATCAGAGGAAGCTGGTGGAGTGGCTCTCCTCTGTGTTGGAGGGCGACCCCGTGAACCGCCTCTGCCCCTCGGCCCTCCTCTGCGTTCGCCAGACATTCCGAAAACTCTCACCTGCACCTCTGCTGATATTCTACACCTGG
Organism: Pinus taeda; assembly: GCA_000404065.3. Classification (NCBI taxonomy): domain Eukaryota; kingdom Viridiplantae; phylum Streptophyta; class Pinopsida; order Pinales; family Pinaceae; genus Pinus; species Pinus taeda. Next base: position 96,403 of record APFE030275699.1, on the reverse strand, counting down.
CCAGAGTATGCTCTGGAGCCCTCAGGACCTGCTCATGTATCTGCGCATTGTGCAGGAGAACAACGCTCTTATGGAGCGCCATGATTCTCTGACCTGGGGGTGCATTAAATGGCGCCTGAACCCTGGCAGCCTTCCCCAAGAATGTCCCTGTCTTCATCAGTTCGCTTGAGGCCGAACAGACTAACGCCTGACCTGAGCTCCCCTGCGCATTTATGGTCCTGGCCTGGTGGTGTGTGGTGGCTTGTCCGGGCTGACATCTGCCCATGTGACTTGCCACCTGCCATTTACTCCACTCTATCACCCGCATCCGGGGAAGATGATTAGCTTGTTATTTGGGGTATCTAGTACCATTTTGTTGATGCCTGGTACTGTTGTTAGGAAAGATGGATAAAACATTGAATTTGATAAGAGATTTTTTCTTATCTTAATGTCTGGTGATTCTTTATACATAATCATACCATATTTTGTTATTTGCATAGAGAAATAAATGTAGTCATTTCCATATGTTATGGCAGCATGATAGGAAATATCCATACAACCTAGGTAGTCAGTGCTAGCTCCATTGTAAAAAATTATTAATGGATTTCTCGGAACCACTAGTTAAATCATAGTTAATGTTAGCATTCCATGTACAGTACTCCATATTTTCAATATTTCTAGCATAAACAATATCAAAGAGATAAAAGGCACGGGTAAAAAATTGACTAACAGGAAAACAAGATATGAAGTGAATTGTGCACCTACTTTGGAGGATGAACTGATATTGCTCTAAGCATAAAAATATATATTTTCATTCATTTGCAAAAGTCCAATTAGTTTATAGTTTTAAGAATCTTGATCAACAAATAAATATATTCAAAAATAAATATATACTTATTTCTATAAAAGTGTTCTAGCCTTGAAATACATAAGCAAAATTATAGACCTACATGGGTAAGGGATTTTTATTACCCAAAAAATGATCACTTGCCCATTTCTTACTAGGTTGATTGAAATACACCATGTAAGATAATTTTTACCATGGTAAACCCACTTTCACCATAGACAATAATTTAGTAAACCATTTTTCCTAAATTGTTTCTCATTAAAATCCAAAAATCCCATGAGAATAATTAAATAAATCATTGTTTATTTAACATTCTCTATAAATAATTATTTGATGATTATTTTTTACTTACTCGCCTTGGAATAATTAAATAAATCATTATTTATTTATTATTCCTTATTTTCCTTTTGAGATAATTGTTAAATCATTATTTCATAATTATTTCATATGCATATTTTTCTTAAATCTCACAAAGTGATTAAACAATCATTTTTATTTGTTAATTACTTCAACCATTTTCTAAATAAAGATATTTGACCATTTATTTTCTCCCTCTAAAAAAATATAATAAAAATTTCACAAGGGCTAGATTTTGATTTAGTCAATAATGTTTTATTATTTTCTAATTCTCAATCTATTCTAATATTTTGTTATAAATAGAGGGTTTTCTCTCCATTCTTCACTATGAACATTTTCATCATCCTCATTATTGTCTCATATCTTTTGAGCTCCCACTCGATTTCAAGCATCTTTTGTTTTTTTCTTCCCATTGCATACCACATATTGAGAGATAGAGAAGCACATTGCTGAAGTGAAAGGTCAAGAAAGACCCATCCGTAGGAGGGTGATCTACAAACCCAATTCCATAATCACTCCTCACTAGGTGGATTATTCTTGATCAATAAAATTTATCATTCATATTATCCATTGGGTTGTTGCACTTATATTTCTGTTGCTATATGTTTCTATTTGCATATATTTTGTTGTAGGGTTTCTCTAACATGTTTGATGTAGATCTGAAGCATAGACACAACCATCTTCTGTTTTTAGGGTTATAAGTCACCTATAACCTAAGTGAAGGGATTTTTGCTCACTTGCATAAATACTTCATACTAACAAAGGGAAACTCCATTGGTGTAGCGATTCAGAACCTTGGTAACTGTTGTTTTCACTATTTTCAATGTTTTTCTAGATTTTCTATTTTCTCCCAATTTCTATTTTTTGATTTCTTTCATTTTCTGGAAATTTCTTGCTACTGTTGGGTTTTTACAACTTTTTCGTAGGTTACAGGTATCAACCGCATGGGAGATGACAAAATCTGGGTCATATCTACCAAGTGGAAGATTCAGGAATAGAGTGCACTTCTCATACCATAATCTACTTCTGGGCGCACTTTTCAGACTATACTATGCTTCCGAATGCACTTTTCATCTCAAAAACTGTGTTCTGCATTTTTCTAGGATTTTTTTCAACTTTTTCAGTTTTTGTCAAGATCATTTCCTGTGTGTAGGGAAGGGCTTCTATTCTTTTCTAAATTATCTCTAGGATTTGATCCCCTTGGTATTTCTCTCATTGAGGAATGAAAAACCCCCTAGGGTTTAGAGTACACCTCTATTGTTTAGGAAGATAATTGCTGAGTTGAGTCTAGTGTGAAACATTTTTAGCCATTGTTTTTTAATACTTTTTCCAGCCTTTTGCAGTGTCTTTAGATGGGTTTTTACAACACTTCATTCCCTTTAGAATTTTTATTTTTTTTCCTCTTTATAATCCCCTTGATCATCCTCCCATTTGCAACTTGTTTTCTACCAGTTTTCAACATTTTTCACTTCTATTTTTTGTTGGTTTTCTATATCACTTTCCGTAGATTTTTTCCTTTAGATCCCATTCCATTAGACAATAGATATTTTGGCCATTTTTTGTGTATTTTAATTGCTAGTCTACCATAATTTTTCTTGATGCTTGATTTCCTTCTTGGGTTGGGGTTTGTGTTCTTTAATTTGTTGCTCATTTTACTGGTCATTTTTCAATACTATTTACAATTTATGCACTTTATTTTCAACATCATTGGCATCATCAAAAAATGCTTAATTAACTCATCCACTTGTCAACACATTTTTCACACACACCCTAATCGAATGTGAGCTTTGTTACAACGGCTAAGCCAAGAGTTGAAACACTCCACCAAAATAATAACTAAACTCACATAGATTAAGCCCACCTGGGCACCAAGGCCAAAACAATATTTGTAGTTAGGTGTAGGATCAGTGGGATATGCTTCCAATAACACCCACTTACATTAATAAATATAAATTTTACATTTTAAGGAGCTTAAAATCCTTCACCATCCCATGATCCAAAACCGAAGTGCATCAGAAACCTGATTCAAAGGGGGTTAGGCTAGGTCACTGTACAAGAGATTCTCCTCGAGGCTACCCAACTCATGGTAGGGAATTTTGTGCCATGGTTGACAACCAAGAATCTCAAGGCTCGACTGCTTTCATAGGATGAAGGTAACCTTAGTGGCAAATCTTAAGAAAACACCCTATAGGATTGGCTTTGTACAAGAAATAGGTCCTCCACCCCACCATTCTCTAGACAACTCTGCTTGTGGGGATCAAATTCTATCAAGTAAGAAGTCCCTTGGAAGGCCATCTAAAATAGTAGAACTAGGACTTGTTTGTTGATTTAGATCACCTTTAGGCTATAGGTAATTTTTTCTTTAATAGGACATGTTTTCTTAAATTAGAGTAGCATATCATTATAGTTAGTGAACACTTGGCACCAATGCTATAGGTTTTTTCTTATTGTTTGTTACTCTTTTATCCTATCAGCACCCTTTAGCCTCTTAAGTCATCTTTTTCTTCACACCGTTGTGCCCCTAGGCATTTTTCACAGAGACTTTGCGACCTTTTCCCCCAGTTTGCTTTAGGACATCCTCTCACAGCAATCTACAAGTAAGGGTCCACTTACCTAGTCTTCCATTGAGTCTCTTATCACTCAAAAATTCCTCTTGGCTATAGGAGAGAAACTTCCAAGGTAACCATTGCAATCCAACTTATAGATTGAAGGCTAGCTCCTTCAATCCAGAGAGGGCTCTCCCTGACCTTTACATTGTGGCTAGATCTTTAGATAGGTTGTGTTGATATAGGGTTTGGTTGGGCCTGAAATCAACAGCTCATTGAGTGATGGAGTCAAATAGCTAGGATTTATATAGGTTTACAAAGATAACTAGATATCTAATCAAGATTGATAAAGGCAAGGTGGATAGTGTTGAAAATGGCAACAAGAAATGCTTAAAATAGAAGTGCTAAAAATAGCACTGTTATAAATAGCAGTTCTAGTACCAGTGCTAGACTAAGCAACAAGGAATGAAAAATGCAAGTGCTAAAAACAACATTGCTATTTTTAGCAGTTTGGGATAGATTCCTAATTTAGTTAGTCCCTGAACTAAAATAGTGAAGCAAAATTTGAATTTGATCTTAGCAGTTGTTTGTAAAATAATTAATTAATTCATCTTGAGTTAATTAGTTAAGGAAAATCAAACATGAAGTCTATGTGGGGACATGCAACAGTTTCTCCATTAATTAAGGAATTTATCCATCAGTTAAAGAGATAAGGATGTGTTGTAATATTGAGTTGTAATTAGTTGGCTCAGTTAACTGAGTCAAGTCCAGTTAGATTAATTCAAACAGTTTTTTGAATTAATTGTGAGTTTAGTTAGTTAATGCTTACATGCATGTAACTTATGCACTTCAGATAACTGAATATTCTCTCATAAATAACTCATGCATGTCAGTTCAGAGAAAGAGCCAATTGAGATCAAAGGAGGGACAATGTACTATCAGTTGGATGAATTTTTCCTATAAAGGAAACTCATCCATACAGAAGGAATTATCTCCTTCAGGATTGCGCAGTTACTATTGGGCCAAGTGAGCAGCGTGAGGTGGGAATTCACATGTGTGGAAGCACTGGACCCCAAGAAAAACTGTGCAAGGAAATAGGAAGCTTGGAGGGTAGAGGAGAAGGTTTATGAGAGGCCTTTGACTATCTATGAGTAGTAGAGTGTTATGAAACCAGCTCACAAAAAGATAGAAAAGATAGATCAACACCTTAGAATTCAACCTCTTCAAGGGGGAACCTCCTTTACATTACACAAATGAACAATTCTTGGATGATACAAATGACAAGATGTCCTTTCTATATATGGGGGTCTAAGGGGTCATAATATAATCAGAGCTAACATAACAATAATAATGTAAGGGCACAATAATAACAATAGTAGGCTTCCATGGGGCACAATAATAACAATACAAGGACTACATGGGTACAGCAATATAATAAGGGGGTTGCACTAATAACAATAAGGGGTTACACTAGTAGTATAGGGGCCTAACATGCCACTCTCCTTCAAAAAGTGTTGTCCTCAACGCTTGAGTAGTTCTTGATGCTTCTGTATAAAATTCTTGTCCTTCCATGTGAAATCTTCAACAAGTAAGTTCTTCCACTTGATGAGATGATTTGAAATTGATTGATTGCGTAGCTTTCGACTTCTCGGTTCTATAAATTCTCCAGGTTCCAATATGATTTTTCTTTCCTTGTCAAGTTCTGGAAATATTGTTGGAACTGGGATATTCGACAACTTTTGAATGAGTTCCCACCCTGCTTCACCATTCTTCCATTCATACCTTCCTTTGTTTATCAAATTTGGTTGGATAAGTGTACCAACCTATACCATTTCTACAACCATATGTTCAATTTCACTCCTTTGGTCATATGGATATCTATAAGACTTGACGTTTGGAGGAAAACATCCTAGAATAAAATGAATAGCATGATCATGATCACGAATATGTGGGAGACCTTTGGGAGTCTCAAATACCTTGGAATGATTGTCCAAAACTTTTTGGAGATCTGAAGAAATACATGATTTCGATGTGTGAACAGTTAGCGAACATAATTGTGCAATTATGCCTCATTGTTCTTTCTTTAGAAGATTTGTCATTCTGTCAGAGTTGACTATCTTTCCTGGTTTCCCTGTGATACCCCTTAATTCAAATTCCTTTCCTTCCGAAGAAAATTTCATAAAAAAATTTTGAAAATTAAAATCTATTGTACCCAAAGGATTGTAGCCATTAGACTCCTAGTACAACATCAGCACCACCCATTGGAATGGAAAACATTGGGCTATTCAATACATATTCTCCCATGGATAGCTTGATATTATGGCACTTTCCAGAGCAATTTATGTTTCCTCCACTTACAATCGTCACTTAACACTCTGTTGTTGGATCTAGGAAGCAATTCAAGTCCTTGGCTATATTACGATTAATAAAATTATGGGTACTACCCAAATCAATCAACACTATTGCCTTTTTCTTCTTGATATGTCATATCTTTATAGCTTGAGGACTGGTAATTCCGACGAATGCATTACAAGATATGGTCGGATTCATTTCTTCTTTCTCTGGGGTTGGTTCCTAGTCAGTATCCTTTTCTTTTGATGTTTCTTGATCCTTTTCTTACTCCTCTTCATACTCTATGTATAATAATTTCTTCTCAGCACACTTATGACCTTTAGTGCATTTGTTATCACAATTGTAACAAAGCCCTTTTTTTCTTTTTTCTTCCAATTGTTGTGGTGTAACCCTTGTAGTTTGTGGAAGGCTAGGAGAAACAACACTTCCATTATTATAGTTGTGATGGGTAGACTTCCTTGTTGCCATAATTTTACTTTCCACTTTGTAACAAAGCCCTTTTTCTCTTTCCAATTGTTGTGGTGTTGCTCTAAAGAAGGTGTTGCTCTTTGTATCCTCATAATGTGCTATCATTTCCTCCGTGAAAATTGACCACGTAACAAGTTTTTTATGAGAACAAAGCCCTTTATAACATAAAAATTGATCCGGTTCTAAATATGAAGATGCAATACATACCTTTTGTAATAGTGGTACACCATGTAGACCAAAATATTACTCCATCTGAAGTATCCAATTTACCGGATTCTTGCCATCAAACTTCCTCATATTGCCTTTTCTTGATTTTAGGAGCTTGATCTTGAAATGAATATAAATCTGTAATTTCCATTCTTCCAGTTCTAAAATTGTGACCTACAAGTAGCCTTCTATGTCCTCTTTCCAATGCCACCAGTCTGATCGAATTTAGATTCTCCAAGGCGGAGTTATGCATAAACTCCCAAGATGACCTTGTTATAAACCTTTCTAGAAGAGCGAACTTGTATTAAGTACCATGTGTCACTGTTTTGACCTTAGTATCTGAAAAATATATATAGGAAACTACAGTCTGTCCTATTTCTATAACTTCTTACGAAATTCCATTATGATTCTCAAAACAAAAGTTATGACGATTTTCCCCAGGTCACCTGTTTGGAATGAAATTCGGGAGTCTGCAAAAAGGCCAACTTCCTTAGATCATATCTGCGCAAATATAGTGCGAAATTCTCTAAAATTCGGACCCAAGGTTCATAACGATTTCGTCCCAAATGGCTTCTTTTTTTTAGCGTCTGAAACGTCGCAGAAATTTTTTTTATAGTGCAAATGCCACGATGAGGTGGGCCATTTTGCTACAAATTTTCCAATGAGGAAATCCAAGAAGGGATCCATGGAAGGATCAGAAGGTGAGGCACTAGCCTCACAGTTCGAGTTGGATTTCACACTTTTCACATGCATGATTTCATCAATGGTGGGATGTGGTTGGTTTCTTGACAGTGGAGCTTCTTTCCACATGACCGGTGACAAGAGTTTGTTCAGTACCTTGGAGGAGAAGGATCTCCAAATGCAGATCGCGATAGGTAATGATGAAAAGTATAGTGTCTTAGGTGTAGGCACAGTGGTTTTTCAGAGGAAGCATGGAGCTCGCATTACCTTGATTGATGTCAAGTATGTACCAAGACTAAAGAAAAATTTAGTGTCAATCGCGATGCTGGAAGACAGAGGCTATGATGTAGTCTTCAGTAAGGGAAAGGTTTTCCTTAGACACGTCATCACGAGACAGGTGAAGAAAATCAGTGAACGAGTCGAGAACCTATATGCTCTTAAGGTTCAAGATGCATGCAAAGCCTTGAGGAGAAAGGCAACTGATGGAGACTTGGTAGTCGAGAGGGAGAGTACATTACCTCTCAACATGTAGCCACAGCAGAAGTCTCAGACAATTGTGGAGGAGCCATGATTGCTGAAGCAGCTTCAAGAGGTTGTGGAGCAGCCATAACTGGGAAAGCCGAGAGGAGACAGAGTGGAAGCATCCACTCTTGTAGAGACCTCCAGTAGGGGAAATTTCGAGCCAAGTGGGCAGAGGGAGCACATGCATCCATACCTCCAGGTAGGAGGTGGGGTGATGTGGAGAGATCGTCCCACGAAGGTTGGAATAGGGGCAGGATCCTTGAGGTACCCAACCTCTTTGATTCAACTTTGCTATGGGAGCCTCGATGAGGAGTAGTAGGACTGGCTGAGTGGGTAGAGATAGATACAGATGGAGCGCTAGAGAGAGCTATAGTGCAAGAGTCCCAAGACTGTGTAGAGCTAGCAAGTTGCAGCAATGCGAGAGGCACAGGAGTTTTGCACTAGTGCAGGATGGCACAGAGAGGTGTGCAACGGTGAGAGATGCATGGAGTGTTGAAACAGCTTAGAGGTCAGAGAGGGAGCACTTGTCAGTGGCAGAGGGAGCTTCAGCATCAGAGTATGTTTCTAGCCCAACAGAGAGGTCAGTTGGGAGTTATTTTTGTTTCTAGAGTTGCTAGAGTGTCCACACTTGGAAGAAGTGTTGCATGCAGAACATTCCAAAGGTTCAGGATCAGGTTCGAGTTGAAGCCTTTCTTTTTGAGAGGGAGTGTTGAAAATGGCAACAAGAAATGCTAGAAATAGCACTGCTATAAATAGCATTTATGGTACCAGTGCTGGAATAAGAAACAAGGAATGAAAAATGGAAGTGCTAAAAATAGCATTGCTATTTTTTGCAATTTGGGATAGATTCCTATTTTAGTTAGTTCCTAAACTAAAATAGTGAAGCAAAATTCGAATTTGATCTTAGCAGCTATTTGTAAAATAATTAATTAATTCATCTTGAGTTAATTAGTTAAGGGAAATCAAACATGAAGTATATGTGGGGACATGCAACAGTTTCTCCATTAGTTGAGGAATTTATCCATAAGTTAAAGAGATAAGGATGAGTTGTAATTAGTTGGCTCAGTTAACTGAGTCAATTCCAGTTAGATTAATTCAAATAGTTTTTTGAATTAATTGTGAGTTCAATTAGTTAATGGTTGCATGCATGTAACTGCTACACTTCAAATAACTGAATATTCTCTCATAAATAAATCATGCATGTCAGTTCAGAGAAAGACCTAGTTGAGATCAGAGGAGGGACAGTGTACTATCAGTTAGATGAATTTTTCCTATAAAGGAAACTCATCCATACAGAAGGAATTATCTCCTTCAGTATTGCGCAGTTACTACTAGGCCAAGTGAGCAGTGTGAGGTGGGAATTCACATGTGTGGAAGCATTGATCCCCAAGAAAAACTGCGCAAGGAAATAGGAGGCTTAGAGGGCAGAGGAGAAGGTTTGTGAGAGGCCTTTGACTATCATGAGTAGTAGAGGGATTATACTGAGAGTTGGTTGGCTTCCAAGCTAAGGCTTTGTGTAATTCTATGACTATTTTCCACTTGTATGATAATATAGAGTTGGGGTTTTAGGCTGAGTCTTTCCCGGGGTTATTTCTTCTGTGTTATGTGTGATTTCTTCTCATTCTCAGTAATATGTGTTCTCATTGATTGTGCTCAAAATTGATTAAGCTTTTGCAAAGTGTTGTAGAAGTAGATCTTGTATTGTGTTTTAGTATATTGCATAATCTGTTGAGCTATAGTGGGAATTTCTACAAATAGAATATCGTGTTAGTGTCAGTATTTGCATCCTGCCATTAGTGATAAAAAATCCTCTTTTCATATCATTTTAAGGGTCCCATTCAGAAATTTTTTATCATTCCACTAGGTCATGCAAAAAAATTAGTCACTAATGGTAGTCCTAGTCCAAAAATATCACTCTTCCCTAAATGTGATTACTTGCTGGCATAGTTTCATATCTTTTTTACTGTACATCATCCATAAATTTATTTTTATCATGCCATTTGTATCAGTCATGAGGTCATTATGTCATCTTGAAATTCAGTTCTTCAAGGTATCATTATGTCTTTTAGGATTTTTCAAGGTTTCATTAGGTCATTAGGGTTGCCACGGTTCCATTCCATTGCATAAGACTAGCAATTAAAGGGTGATCAAATAACATCCCTTCACCATGTGAAGATGATTTGTAAAGAGAAATGTTTATTTCATTATGTAATTTTATGTCTTTCAAATGTAATAATTTCATCATCCCAAGTTGTTAACTCAGTGTTCCAAAGATACCAGACCATAAAAAGATCAATTTGTCAAAGGAAATAGTCAAGTGAAAGGGTAAAGTTTCTAAGGGTTAATTGCATGCCAAAAGGAGTTGTCTTTTCCCAAGGGTGTCCAAATTATCATTTTCCACAAGCAATAAACCCTAATTTCCTCACCCATTGAACTAGGGTTGGCTATGGAATTAGAGACATCTGAGTATATGAGGCATAAGGGAGGTCATTTCAGCAAGTATGAGGCCATTCCAACTCATACACATCATGCCTCCATAATTTTTCAATAAGTCATTCCAAGGGACAAATCATTTGCCACACATAGGGTTTGTTTTTATTCACACTATGTTTTAGAACAAACATGGATGAATTTGGAAAAAGTGAGAAAGGTTTTTGTCCACAATAGGCCAAGGATGAAAAATATCCTTCACTTTTTACAAAGGTGTCATGGTTTTGGATAAATGTCAAAACTACATGTGTCACAGGAGAGTTTCTCCACTTCTGGAGTGACCTTGGGAAAATCGAGTTTTCTCCTAGATGGAGTATCTAAATGACTTCCTTGATAAGTCAAATGACAACTAGACAAAAATATATTTCCAATGAGCTATCATGCACTCAATTGTGAGTTGAGGAAGACCTCCAAACTTTTCCTGAGAGAGAACACTTCATTTTTTCACCCTCATTCTACACTTTTTTACCAATCTTTGGATAATTGACTTTTCAGGGGCTATAATTGATCATTTTCAGTGCTTGATAGGTCTATTTTGTATCCAAGAGAGAGATCTTTCCAAATATATATCATGGGATCAATTTTGACACATATAAAGCCTCAAAAAGTTGCCTTCAAAAAGGCATTGTGCATAGAGAAGGAGGCGATGTGCATAGAAGTGGAGGCATTGCGCATAGAGGAGGGAGCGTTGCGCATAGGGCCTGTTTTCCAATGAAATTTTACACAGCACTACCCATAGAGTCGAAGCTCTACGCACCTTTACAAGTCACTATGCATAGGGCCAGAAAGCACCAAAACCACCCTATCAATCATCCAAAATTCTCTTTTGCCATCTAGAACTTCTAAACAAGTAAGTGCACTCCTTGAAATATCCTCCCGACATTCAGTTCATGATTTTGAAGTTGGTTTGATATTTAAAATTTCAAACCCTAGGTTTCCTACAAATCCCTCCACCTATCCCTTATACCCTAATTCCCTCAAGTAAATTCCTCCACCAATGCCCCAAGAAGCAGAAAGGCCTTCCAACAGTGCCAAAGTAGAAAAAAAGTGAAAAGGCTAAAGAGACTAAAGTTGTTGAGAAACTAGAAGCATACCAAACATATCAGAGAGGTGTTAGAAAATTATTTGTAGTGGATAGGCAAGTTCTTACTCCACTTGATATGGAAGGGGCCTTGCCTTGTACATCATCTCATAGGCAAATGCTTGCTCCACAAACTGTGGAAGGGGCTTTACCTTCTTCATCAACACAACAGGTACAATAAGTGAAGCAACTGCATAAAGGGAAGGAAAAGATGTTAGAGGAAAGCCTTGATGATGAGGAGGAAAGGGAATTTTATTTGATGGAAGGTGATGAACCAGAATAGCCACACATCCATCATGGCATTGAGATAGTTGACTTGGAGGTCCAAGATGAGGCAATAAATGAAGGCATAACCATAAGGGAAAAATATGCATAGATCCAAGCACTGATGGAAAACTTGGCGAGAGTTAAGTATTTCATTTCATACCTTGAGCAAGAGAACAAGTAGTTAAGTGACAAACAAGTCCTCATGGAGCTGCAACTTCTCAAAGCAAAGAGGCAAAGTGACAAGGACAAGTCAGTAATGCAAGAAGAAGAAACACCAGCTACCTTGACTACAAAACAAAGAATTGAGAAGGAAATTGAGGAGGATAGAGAAACTTGGCTTGATAGGGTCAATTTTCATTTTGATAAGTTGCTACAAAAGGGCAACGGGGACAATCGAATCATTAGGCATTTGGCTCGCCATTACAGGACCCGGAACGAGATTTGCAACATAAGGGTCAAGCAAATGAAGACAAGGCTAAAACAAGAACTCAAAGGAAAATAGGAGCGTGATAGGCTTAGGTTTCTTGCTAAAGCTTCCTTGGTTAACCAAGATACTTAATGGTGGTGTTTTCCACAAATTTTGGGCAAGTTTTGAAGAATTTGGCAATTTTTGACACAGGAATTTTGGCTCTATGCGCAGCGCCACTGGCACTGCGCTTTTCCTAGGGGCATCCAATGAGGAAATGGATAGAATTTTTAGATTCACAATGATGAGTACATGCACCCTGAGAATTTTCTAATATTTAGAGCAGAACTGGTCAACCAAAACGTCAAAAAACACCCAAAAAATGACCTTTCTGCCCTTTTTTGGACACACAAAAGCATTCTTGGGAGAATCCATTTTTGAGGGTTAAAATGAGCTTCAAATGAAAAAATTAAAGATGTTTTGGAAAGTAGACTTGAAGATATTTCCAATTAGCTATTTTGGGCCCAATTTGGACACCAGAAATATCTCCAAAATGGCCCTGCAAAAAGTGTTGTGCATAGAGCTTGGGTGCTACGCATAGGACAATTTTCTGCTCAATTTGCACTTTACTGTTCCATAACTGTAATTTTTTGGTTTTCTCTCATGGAAGATGTTTTTATTGAGGTAAATGGTGACTAGGCATGTAAATAGGATGAATATTAGTTACCAAGGGTAGATTCATTGGATCAAAAGTTCTCTTGAAGTCAAATGAATCAGTTTCCTCCCTTTTAGAGGCAAGTTGTTAGGGTTGCCTAGATTCCAGTTTCTTGTTTAGATTTTGATAGATTAGTTCCTCATCTTAGGGATTTGACCCCTGAGGATGGGAGGAGGTTGAATTGAGGTCTATATCTTCTTTTTCTTTCTCATTGTAAAGGGTTGGACTTAGTGGGATGCTTATGCTTTGAGTAGGCATCATTTTGTATCAGTTTCAACAGGAGATTAATGAAAAGTTGCAGCTATTTCTTTGGGATCCATGTGGTATGATGTTCAGTTCAGTTTTTCTTATGTTTTCATGTGTTAAAATGTATTGTTGACAACATTTCATCATTTCATACTCTTTAAGTAGATATTTTCAAGTTGATAAGTGGAACCCATAATATTTATGCTCTGTTTTGGGAAAATATTCACATTCTATGTTTTCTTCAGTTTAGGAAGAATTCATGTTGTTTACATGCTCTTTCTAGCTCCTCGCCTATCTTGAATCACCTCACCCATCAAAACCCTAGAGTGCTGAGCTTTGTGCCTACCTTGCCCCATCGAACCCTTGCAATTTTGACATAATTTCCTTGCCCTAATTGTTTGGCTCCTCGTGATCCAGCAAAACCCTTCAAAATAAAATCAAATCTTGTGCTATTGTACCTAGCCTAATATCATTTTCTTGATCCAGTCATCTTGGTTGAGATCCTTACGGAGAGAGCCCTCTCCTGGCCTAATAGGGATAGCTACATGGCTAAGCATGGTTTGTGGTTACCTTGGCATTGCCTTCCTTCGGCCTAAGGTTCAATCCAGGTGCTAACAGATCCTATAACTTTTCCATTTGATGTAGATGGTTGAAGAAAAAGAAGAATAGTTCACTACAATAGGGCATATACAATGAATCTTATGGTAACTTTAGAGGATCAAAATGGGAACCAATGAAAAAAATTAACTTAGAGCATCAAACATAGATGAATTTTGAATCAAATAATCTTTTCCAAACATTTAGAAGGAATACATTCATGAGATTATAAAGGAGAAACTGAAAAAACATAGAGAGATTACATACTAGAACCTACTATCGCATGGATATTTATATCGCTAATCAGAATCTACTAATCTTGGCAATTTAAATGAATAAATCATTCAAAACACATACACATTGACTATATCTTTTCAAAAAACCAACCGTTTCTCCATATTTTTAATGAAATATATATATGAAAATACAATAGAGATAAGCTCCTTGAAGTATGGTAGCAATAATTACAAAATAGTTACATAATTTTGAGAGTTTAAATGACAAAAATCATAGAAACCCTATCATCTTAGCTACTTGGCTCTCTAAGCTGGCACATAATCCCTGGTCAAAACAGAGTACAAGGCTTATATACACTCCTCCTGTTGGTATCCTAGAAAAATAGTGAGGTCTCTGCTGCAAGATAGGATATAGAACGGTATGTTTCTTTTCAGGCTTGAGCACTTGAGTTAAACTCGTGTTCCCTCCTTGTAGCCAATTGATGCATGAACCCGAAAATGATGCCAAAACTGTGTAATTGTTTGCTTCCTTCGCTGCTTGCTTTCCTCAAATTTACTCGTACTCCTTCAGCCACAAAAATATATGATATTTGACCACAGTGTACACGAAAATAATTTACTACTTGATGATTAACCATGAGTAAGCCAAAATTTTGAATATCCAATAGGGTTTAGTGCAACAAAATTAGGGTTTGTTGTAGCAAAATTAGGTTTTATGTCATACTCTGCCCATGAATTTAACTAATCACTTTTCTATGTTTTCTGCAACTTGAGAAGGGATCTCCAACTTGTTTTGACTACTTGTCACCCTTCTAGTAATTTTTTGTGGATTTTTATCAACTTTTAGTGTTTTTCATTTTTTCTTCTCAACATACTCTGTTTTCATTTGTCTTGTTCTGCTCTTTGAAATTTTCCCTACTTTTTCTTCTGTATCAATGATGATAATTCCTTCTTTGATCGTAGGCTTCATCCTAATTTTGAAATTTAACCTCAGTTTATTAGTGCAGTGAGTGTGTGGTCTTTTGCCTTGAACCCTAATTTCTATTTCAGTTTCCTCATCCTTTGTTTCAACTTTCTATTTTCCCTCTTTTCTTTTTGTGGCTTTCTGTTTTGTTTCTTCCTCCTCTACTATGATTTGTTGGCTTCTAGTCTTCCCTTCATAAAATTCAACCTCTGACACATCACAGTGACCTCCTCATGTTTTTCAATCTGGTGGTGGCTAGATTCTCGTTTGGTTTCTTGAGCTAAAGTTTGAGAAGAAACTATATTTTAGCTTCTATTTGACCTTCTAGGTACAAGTGGGTTTGGGTTCCTTTGTCTCATTTTCCTCAATTGTTCTACTTGCTTATTCAACTCACAAGTATATAAAAATTTTATTAGACCATGATGACAAATAGCATGGCCTTGTAGGTCAGGGATTTTTCTTTTCTTAGTGCACAGTTTCAACAAACTTTTATGTAGGAAATATGGTAAATTCATCTTTCTAAAACCTGCTAAGTGACAAAGAAACATCATGTGATATGGGTAAGATTTGGAATACCTACCTTTATAGGTGAAGAATAGTTGACTAGTTCTAAGTGTAGAAGACCATTGCATATTCAACCTACTTTGTAGGACCTTTGCATCCCAATCTTGATTTTGATAGTCTTCTTTTAGGAATAAATTCAAATCTACATTGAACAACCTATGTTTCTTGAACCATCTTTCACCCTTTGTTAGCAATCTTGTTGCTTGAACAATAAACTCCTATGTGATAAGGAACTGCAATTTCCTGACTCTATTTGTGTTTCCATTGAAGGAGAAGATAAAATCATGGCACCAACTGAGGTTATTCTCATTAAAATGCTGAAATACTAGCCCCCAAGTTGCATTTCTAAAAAGATCTATCATTTCAGGGTACACTTCAAATATATGTCACCGGGTCCAAAGCTCTTCACGCGCCCTGACCGACCCATATTCCAACGCTTCAAGACCTACAAAAAAAAAATCTAACCTTATAATACCCTAACATAAGACTACAAGACAATCAACAACCTTTGTACACTGGAAAATTGCAAATCTGGGTTTGCTCGAAAAGTCAGTTTTAAGGAAAACAGGGCAAACTAGGACTTGACTTTAAATGGTTCTATTGGGCTAAAAAATGCTAGAAAGTGTCATATCATGTAGAAGGAGGACCAATATTTTATAAATCACCACTTTAGTACTCAAAAAAGAGGTATTAATGGGTCGAAAAATAGGGTTTTAGTTTGTTTGAAAAGCGCTATGAAAACATTTTGTAGCGCCAACCAAACTTTTACTATAGGTCAAAACGTTCAATGAAATTTTGCATAAAATTAGGTTTAGGTGAAAGAGTTTTAATGACACATTTCCCTAGGCTTAGAAAACCTTACAAAGAATACAATACCTCCTTTAGATGATTATGACCTTGTAAAAACATAGATTAATATCATTGCCTTGAAATGAAGGTGTAAAGCTGATGTTAACCGATTCCACACATAAACTCTAATTCTTCTAATTATTCTAGTTCTTCCTCTAATTCTGCATCTTCCCAACCCTGCAACGCCACCATGTCAAGCATTAATATGGGTGGTGGAAACCCATGTGTTAAACAAGGTCCTAACCAAGGTAACCCTACCAATGGAACCTCTTCAGGTATGACCACTAATCTATCCTTACTTCCCTAAATGGTTGGTTTGAGCCTCCCTAATTTAATCTAGCTCATCATTGATCCTCTTCTCCATAACCAAATTTATCCTCCCATTCCCACCAAACATCCCTCATACATTCCCAAGTTTGAAGGTAATCCTAGAGAAGACCCCACCATTCATGTTTGTTATTTCCACATGTGGTGTTCATCAAATTCCATTCCTGAGGAATCCATTTGTCTTTATCTCTTCCAACACACCCTATCTGGAATTGTTGCCAAGTGGTACGTCAAACAATTGCATGCCTCTCATTCCACCTTTGCGACTCTTTCTAATTTATATCTTTCATATTTTCAACTACCTCTTTAATATGACACTACCACTGAACTATTGACCTCTTTCTATCAAACTTTTGCTACCCGCCTTTTTGACCATGTTCAAGAATGGTGCAGAAGGAGGAGAATTTGCAAAGCCCTTGAGTTTTAAGACCGTGTGTACATGGATTATTTTTTTAGAACCTTGTTGGCTCCCATAGGTAAATATGTCACCGCTCACTTCCCTTAGACTGAGGGATAAGCCCTCCAGATAGCCTTGAAATATTATATGATCTACGCACAGTCGGGTTATGTTTATATTGTCCTCCCTGATCTACCTCAGCCTAGTGTTGCTTCTACAGCAGGGGCATCTAAACTCGTTAATGATATCATTAGATCTCTTTCTTACCCTCACCCATCACAATATACTCAACCTCCTATGAGTTATGGTCAACCCAAGGAGGGACCAGTTTTGTTTACACCTATCCCCATCTTAATCCTTCTCGTGTCAACTCTTACCATGATACAAGCACATCATATGAATTTTATCATTCACATCAACCGATGTCAAGGCCAATTGTTCCTTCGCATGGTTACCAAAAAACTTTCGTGAATCTTATTATCCTTATGCAATGCCTGGCACTCTATCCCCACCAATACCAACATATCAACCTTCCTTGCCTCCACCCCCTTTTCCACAATAGCAACTGCCTCCTCAGATTCAAGTGTATGCTCAACAAATTTCTACCAATCCCCCTAACACCAAGAGAAGGAATAAGGGGAAGGGTAACCAAAACCATCAACCTCGAGGTAACCAAGGAAACCAAGGTATTAAACCTAATGCCAATAAGGGTGACTAGCCTAATCCCACAACCCAACAAGAGGGAAAACAAGCCAAGCAAAACATGTCTCTTAAAATTAATAAACTTTGTGATTTTTGTGGGACTTATGGCTATTATACTCATGAATGTCCCCTTTTACCTCAGATGCACCAGGCATTAGAAGTTGAAACAACTGCTTCTAGAGGACCTCAGCCTATGGATCCATATACTCCATCTTCTTCGCAACTGACAATGCTTACTAATCAATTTCCTCATTAAGGATATGTGTTTTCCCAACTTTCCCAAACCACTTCAGCCCCCCAATGTTTGTAATCTGGCAATAGCAATTACCATATTCTCATGATGAATTATGAAGACATAAACCTCCAGACTTAGTTGTGCAAATATGAAAATCCTCCTAATAAGTCAGCGAATGATTCTTAATCCAAAAGTTCCACTCAGCCCATGTTGTCACCAAATGGTACCTTGTAGCTACCTTTGCCTAAGGTAGAGGTTCACCCTAATATCACCAAAGCTCCAATATGTCAAAATGTTTCTTCTTCTAAAGCCACCCATACATATAGTATAGTAGATGACTTGGCGTAGTCTCTTGTTTCCATGTCAATATTGGAAGTTCTCCAGATATGCACATCCCAAAAAAAGCTCTACTATCTTCTCTATGTGTTGTGCATCCCTCTAATGATCATTTGATCATATTTGATGTCGATAAAGTGGAATAGACCCCCCTCCCTTCATTCATTGCCTTTCAGATACTAGTCTCCACAGAGAACGCCATTTTCAATGGTGTATAATAGATGAAGGTGCCTCCACCTATGTGATGGACACTAGTGTCTGGAAGCAACTTGGTTCCCCTAACCTATCAGCATCCATTATTACTCTTCATGCTTTGGAAAGTCACCCCTCGCAGCCCCTCAATTTATATCCCAATTTTCCCATCATTATTGCTGGCAGGATGGTCTTGATTGATATCAAAGGCATTGATGATCCTTTAGATTATAACATCTTGTTGCATCGTAGTTACACAAACGCCATGTCAATGGTCACATCCTTTATCTTTAGTAAGGTGTGCTTCCATCATAATGGAAAGATCATCACTATCGATCATTTGACTTACTATGAACCTTAGTCTCAAACCTCTACATGTATCATTATCTCAATGGTGTCTGGCAATAAGACCACCCTTACCCTTACTAATGTTTCCCCTATGCTACTTGGGGCTTATTATAGCCCACCTCCTACTCCTTTTGAGCTTATCTCTTCGAGTGTTTTCATGCTTCAAGCATCATGGGCCACAGGAAAGTAGTATCGTACATCTTCCTAACAACTAGCTCCTTTGAAACCCCCTGCTCAAGAATCAACTCATCCTTTAGGAACTATTCCTCCAAACCAATTACCTTTGACTTGTGTCCCTCCAAGCATTTTTCAACCAGGAACTCTTTCCCTATGTTTTTCTCACCTAGGAGCAGTTCCTCCAAGTCATTACCCCTCCAACCAGATACCTCTCTTATTCCTACCACCAAGGATATTTTCTACTCCTGTAATGGATATGTTGAGTCTTCCTAACATCACATTGGGGATCCTAGTATGGTACATTGATCCACCTGCAAACACTCGTCCCACCCAAATAAAACCTCATATAGCTTTAACCCCTGTCCAACCAATCCCTACCACTCCTTCCTGTACTTCAGTTGCATAGTAACCTCAACAGGAAGCCACTTCTATTACGAAATCATCTAGCGAGGGAGGGAAATCCTAGAAAAAGGGAAACATATACAAGGTAGCCCAAGAAATTCCCACTCCTCCTAAACCACCAAAGCCTTCTCCTCCATGTGCTTTGTGCGATGTTGTTAGGCATGCCACCAATAATTTTTCCTGGGCTCCCTCATATTAATAATGTTGTCTCTGATACTTTTCCCGACCCTAACATCCCTGAGGTACATCCTAACTTACCCGAGTCCACCAAGAAGAAAAAACTATTATGCATGAATCACCCTTGTGCTTTGTACGATAAGTACGAGCATTATTCCCATCATTCTCTACATCTCAAGGACTTTTTTGATACACTTAAAGTGCTTCACAAATTAGATGTCACTCATAGTGACTCTACTTCCTATCTACCTACAGGTTTTGGCTCCATTTCTTTACCAAGATAGGAGGCTTCTCTACCCACCATTGTGATTCCCCCTCCTAATGTCGAGATGATGGATAGTTCATCTCCTATCCTCTACCTACCATTATCCATGGGAGCAATATATTCAGACTATTTTGGAGTTTCCTATTGTGCTTCTTTAGAACAATCCTCTAAAGACACATCGATCTCAACATCGGTGGACCTTACATCCACTTGTCATCAGTATTCCCTTGAAGATGATGTGTATGTGAACCATGTCTCCCAAATGATGATTGGTTCCATCAAACCTTACTTCAAACCCATGAATTCAATCCACATCCACCTTGTGGTAATTGCATTGATACCCAATGTTTGGGTAAGGGGGAATCCACTTTTGAGATTCTAGGAGAAGCAATTCTCCCCAACCCTATTAGTGCATATAGTAGTTTTGACTTGAGTCCCATCATTATTCCCCATGCTGAATAAATTATAGAGTCCCATATCACTACAGATCACCCTAGGATAACCCACCTAATCATCCCTCCATCTTACATCGACAACCCAATCCCTTAGACATTATTGTTGACCAACACTAGTGTCGTCTAAGTAAGCATCAGTTTATTATATCCAAAGCCACTCTTTGGTATGGGGACACCATGTGTGAACCCATAAATTTAGTCCCTTTGACTCATATATGTAGTGCCAAATGAGATTGGTAATCCACCATTTCCTTTCTCTAATTGTATCTATACATTCTTCCCATAAGAAGGCATCCATAAAGCAAGCAGATGGCGACCAAACAACCTAGTGCATAACCACATTATCTACCAATCACCCATATATGTATTTGGAATCCATTATTCTAAATACATCTAGTATTCCTATAGCATGTTATAGCCATATATAAAAAATTAGCAGGCACCTATCCCCTCCCTCTAATCATCATCCTTTGGAGGATCTCATGCCAGTTGGGCCAAATGTTCATATCCCTTATTTGAGCACTTAGAACATAATGGCGCTCCACAAATTCATTCATCTAGAGGCATCATTCCCACCTTTTCATACCCAATCAATCTCATCCATCACATATTTTGGGGAGCAGTATCCCATGTTTAGGAGCATGATGCCCCCTCCCCCCCTGGCCACCATCTCACTAGATCAACATAATTCTTGCCCTAGACCCCAAAAATATAGGTATCATTGATTATCCTTTCATACCTTGGATAGTTTATTCTACCAGCCTCTCCATGAGCCATATACTCATCGCATATCATAGATGTTTGATACCATGTCTTCAAATATTCTACCCTAAGTGATACCACATTTACCACCCAATCCCCTTGTTTGACTTAGTGGGCAGGGATGATCCTAGACCTTATCTAGTAGTTCATTCCTCTATTCCTTTCTTACCTTGATCCTTCACCAGGAACCATCCTTCCAAGAATAATTTGTAGGTTTTAACCCCATACAGAAATTACCTGCATACGAATTCTAATAACAGAAAATAAACAAAGGCAAGAGCATAACACATAAAACAAATATACACAGAGATTTTCTCCTGGATCCCAAAACCGGACTACCAAATTGATTTTTCATTATGATCCTTTCAATGTTACAATACATATATATACATGTTGAAGCATCCATAAACCCCAATCCATTAACCATGGATTAGAACATAATTATAGTTCCCTTCACCGGATCTACAATATACCATGGACCGAAAACCATCGCTCCCAAAACCATGTGCGAAAACCATGAACAAAACCATAGGTAGGTTAACCCACCTAATATAGGGTCCAAAAAAAAACTAGGGCACTGCCCTGGACCCTGTAGAGGGGGCCTACCGCCCCCCTCAAACCCCCTGTGACCACCCTGTTGCGCATCGATGCAACGAAGGGGCTAGTCGTGGAAAGAATATAACACAACCCAACAGAATTAAGGTCATTTTAAACAAGTAAGTTCACCTACGTAAAAGTTGCAGATTTGGATTCTGATGGTCAGTTCGTCTGCTATGACCTCGCCAAGATTTAAGGCCTCCTCCTCCTCTCCAAATTCTCCAACAACTCAATGTGAAAATGAATTGGATTTAGGGGCAAGAAGCCCTTTTATAGGAAAAACTTAGTTTTTTCATTAACCATTATGAGCAAACCATATCTCGGTTTGACGAACTATTAGCACTTTTTGAAATCTCCCACTGAGCTCTATAATGGGTTTCTCTTGTTCCGAGAAATTTGAAACTTCACTAGGAAGCCATTTTTTCCATAGGGTCTCACTTTGCCACCTATTCAAATCGAATCTCTTCATATGTGTCACATGTATTCTGGTACCATTTTTCCTTTTCACCTGTTCACTTATGTATCGAGTTTCATTGTAAGTAACCATTATTTACTTATGTTTTTATGGTCCCCTTTGGGCCTCCCCCATGTGGCAGCATCATAGAGTCACCTTCGTTCAGAGCATCTGAGATGAGTCACCCTTGCATCCATGGAGTTTGTTACAAGTCTCATCGAGTCCTATTATAGTACATATCCATATTTGTGTCGTATTCATCCCATTTCACTCACATTTGGCCTCCATCTATTCTGACTTGTCTCTAGAAAGCCTTCATCTCAATAACTGACCATCCCCTCTAGAATTGAGTTAGTCGCTACCAGGTCAACCATGCTTGTTATGCTCTGACAAGGGAATTCATTAGTCTACTACTCATATTATTCCTGCATCATCATCCTTGGTGTCATTTTATCAGTCACATTATTATGTCCCTCATGCCTTTAATCCTCATTTCCTCAACTCTAGTGGGCCCTCTTTTGTCGATATCGACACATCTTTTTTAGTTGAGAGGTCTTGAGGGAAGTGTACCTTGTTCCAAGCTCTCATCATTGTTCAGTACCTCAGATCAAGCAAAGGGAATCATTATTTCCCTTTTCCTTGGTTTTTTCTCACATGCTCGACTTCAACGTGTTATCACATGATCGAGAATCATACATTTGTTGGTCCAATGATCCAGCAAATTGTACCAACATTTGTTGGGTGTGTGTGATATATTCCACACCTCATGAGGGGATTGCCCTTTAGATATCCCCCCACATTCCTGGATGTCTGTAGATGATGATGTAGGCTCAGATGTAGTTTCATAGATTTGATGGCTCAGTTTTTGTTATCGCATAGCCCACAACATGCATGTCTCCTCCATATGATCCATTCATATATTTAGATCCCTTTCCTATTCAACTGGGCTTTTTTGGTTGTGATCTCCCCTCACCATGTCAACTGGGGGAGACATTATGTCTCATGTACTCACATCATCAGATGTTATTGTATCCAATTATGGCCTCTATTTTCTAGACACATTATGTATATGGGACTCATTATATTATTGTATCACTTTCTATCCCATTGATACCAACATATCATGCATCATGTATCATGTACTTTGTTTCTCAAACCCATATTGTTGGGCATGTCATTATTATTTGTACTCAATTATCTTGGAAGGAATGGGTATGCCTCCCCCCCCCCCGATTTGAGATTATGTACTTACCAATAAAAGGATATCTCTATTAGACAAGTAGGTCTTACCCCCTCCATTTTTAGTCCTTCTTTGCCTTGCTTCAACTCTCTCTATCTCTCTCTCTCTGACTCCCCTTTGGTGTCTAGTGAAAGTGAAACCTACAATTTATTTCGGTCATATGATTTTCTCCTGACACTCTTAAGTTGGGGGCAATATGTTATCACCCAAAAAAAGATCACCTAGCCATTTCTTATTAGGTCAATCAAAATGCACCATTTATGATAAGTTTTACCATGGTAAATACACTTTCACCATAGGAAATAATTTAGTAAAGCATTCTTCCTAAATAAATTCTCATTAAAATCCAAAACCTCGTGAGAATAATTAAATAAATCATTGTTTATTTAATATTCTCTAGTAATAATTATTAAATCATTATTTGATGATTATTTCTTATCACTTTTGACTTAATCACCTTGGAATAATTAAATAAATAATTATCTATTTATTATTCCTTATTTTCCTTTTGAGATAATTGTTAAATCATTATTTAATAATTATTTCAAATTCCTATTTTTCTTAATTCTCACAAAGTGATTAATAAATCATTTTATTTGTTAATTATTTCAACCACTTTCTAAATAAATATATTAGATGATTTTGAATATATTTTCCCTCTCAAAAAATATAATAAAATATTCACAATGGCTACATTTTGATTTAGTGAATAATAATTTATTATTTTCTAATTCCCAATCTATTCCAATATTTGGTTATAAATAGAGGTTTTCTCTTAATTCTTCACCATGAAAATTTTCATCATCCCCATTATCGTCTCGTAGCATTCGAGCTCCCACTTGAGTTCAAACATCTTTTGTTTTCTTTTATGCCCATTGCATACCACATATTTAGAGAAAGGGAATCACATTATTGAAGCGCAAGGTCAAGAATGACCCATCCCACAGAGGGGATTTGTAGACCCAATTATGTAATCATTCCTCACTATGTGTATTGTTCTTGGTTAATAAATTTATCATTGATATTATCCATTGGGTTGTTACACTTATATTTGAGTTGTTATATGTTTCTATTTGCATATATTTTGTTGTAGGGTTTTTCTAACAAACACAATAATCTTCTAGTGTTAGGGTTATAAGTCACCTATAACTTAAGTGAATGGATTTTCACTCACTTTCAGAAATTCTTCATACTAACAAGTATTTTACAAATTGATGGAGGTTAAGTAGAAAGAAACCTATAGCCTCAAACGTTGTTATAAAAAAATCAGTTAGGATTCCATCAACTGTAAAATTCTTATTGTCCACAAATTGAAGATATTCCCTTACTGGATCATAGCTATAATTGTACTTCATGTGATATTCATCATTGGAAAAATTAGCAGCAAATATTTATAGCCTTGCAGAGTGTGCATCTTGTATAATACTTGTAGGTGCTTGTTGATATAAGTTTGTATTCATAGGTAAAATCTATTCCTTTGGAACCATGGTTCCAGCAACAAATGTCTTCATAAATGTTCATTTTTTTATGAGGGACCCATATTTTGCATTTATTGATGGATCCACATTTTTTTTCCAAGAAGCATCAATACTATCTTTCCCTTGTTTTTTTCTAAATTGTGGTGAAATGGCTTGTAAAAACCCAAGCTGAATGGAGGAAATGTTTTTCAAAGTCATATATTTTGATAGAGATATCATAGATGAGTGCATGCTTAAGTTATGCTTTTCATAAAACATGGACTACAGCCACATATCAAGAAAATTTTAAGTATCCAATATGATGAAAAGAAACAAAATAGAGCATGAAAGAAATCATTCAAAACAACATGCGCAAAAAAATCTTTGTACTTTCTAGAGAAAAAATCACTAAAAGTGCACAACTGTGAAATGGAACAATAGATATGTGTAACACCCTCCTCCCATGTCTACCCAAGCAACCGACCAGCCAGGGTAAACATGCGACGAGAGGCCACCATGGATAAGGTTCAACCTCCTTAGTGACTTTAAGGAAATGGAATTGAAAAATCAATAAATTGAACAAGATCATAACCAGAACCCCATTAGCCATGACAGGCATTTCGTCAAACATATCATCAATATGTAATATACAGGTGTAAATAATAGAACTAAGTGTAGGTATATCATACTTATCTGAGAATCGTTATAAACCATTTTTCCCTGATGCCATTTGTTGCATTATCCTCCATTAAGTCATAGACGCATTATCCATTCACATACAAGAAAAAACATGCTAAAAGCCATACATTGCTGCTACCATAAAATGTGCATATAACCAACATAATAGGAACAAAAATACAATAAACATATCACCCATCAAATCAATAAATACATCAATACCTTCACACTTTAAAATAAAGGGAATGGATTTCTCATTAATGAATGCAATGAACCAACCAGTAATGGGACTACCACGTTCCACCCAACCGTAGAATGGCTGAGCCAAATCTCTCTTTAGCCATTCACCCCTGTACCATATTCCAAGCATAAATGTGGGATCTCATAGAACACATCAATCAAAACTCATCCAGGGCTTTCGGAGTCCATCCACCTCAACCCATCAAATAGTTATTTCACCTCACGGTCGGGCATCACCAAAAATATCATCATCATATTGGTCTCCATCTAATCCTTCTAGGTAATCTAGAGTGTTTTTCCAACCAAGGCTTCCAGAACTAGCAACTCAACCCGTAGCTTATAAGGTCTTCTAGAGCGTTTTTCCAACCAAGGCTTCTAGGACTAGTAACTCAACCCACCAAGGGCTTCCAAAGTGTTTGTCCAACCAGGGATTCCGGGACTAGTAACTCAATACAAGTTGTTATAGGGCTTCTAGAGTGTTTGTTCAACCAGGGCTTCCAGGACTAATAACTCAACCCAATCTAAGGAAACATGAGAACCAACCAAAATAAAACAATGAAAGTAAACCCACAATTGCCATGGTTATCCAAGAAATGGAAAGGTTATGCAATCCACTATCTAACGGAAATCCTCCATGCCAATGACATATCACAACCAAGAAACCACATGCATGTGCCATGCATGCCAAAATAGTGAAGAAATCATACATGCAACTTGGTACCTGCAAGAAAATCTGATGTAACTACTGATGTCGATGCTTTCTTGCACTTTCCTGCTCTTCCTTTTCCTTCTTGCTCCAAGAATCCAAGTATGCCACACCCACCAAGAGTGCTCCAAGAAAAATCTAAGTCTCCAAGAGTATGAGGGAGAGAGAGAATAATGAGAGAGCTCCAAAACTAAACTAACAAAAGGTTCACGCTGAAAAGAAGAAGCTTGCCAATTGATCCTCAAAAGCCTTTTTATTAATGAGGCCTCTATTTTCTTCATTTTCCTTTATTTTCCTTCATTTTCCTCCTCACATGCAACCTGTGACCTTTTACCCTCATTTTCTCCCAATTTCCATTATTTCATAAATAAATGTGCCAAAACACCTTTTTGCCTCTTTAATGCCTTGGCCATTTCCTTTTCCAATTTCCTTAACCATAAACAACCAAATGAACACCCACTAGGATGTGTTGCCCACCATTCAGCTTGGAATATGTGTCCCCTCATCCGTGGTATTTATATATTTTTACATGGAATTTTCACCAGGGCTGTTACAGAACCCTCCCCCTTGTAGGAACACCTTCCTCGGTATTCAGTGAAACTTATAACTAACATGACTATTGAAAACAAAACATATTGCCCATGGAGCTTTATAACACAACTTGTTATATTATTTAGAATGAATGACCCACTCAAAAGCAAAACATTATGACAACATGACCATATAAAAACCATACCACATATTGGAGCTTTATAACACAACTCATTAAGATATTTACAATGATATACACATATACACATTTTCTTAACCAGAAAATAAAGGATACAATGCATGTATCAATCAACAAGGAAATCCATAGGCTCACACCTCCACCCTCAAAGTAATACCAGGATTCACCTCGTTCCCAGGAATTCCTCTCAGCGAACAGTTATTGGCTCATTGTTCCAGGGTGCACTCCCAATGTGCATCAGGTCCCATCTGGAAATGATAATTACCAAAACAAATACATTCGTGACCTTCCCTTCTCCTCTACACAGTCCAGTCACCCCTTCCGTGCAGTCACTCGCCTTCCAAGTTCCACTGGCACCCCCATCCTAGGAAGTCCATCCCTTAACAAGGCTACCTCGCATCGGAAGATACAAAAATCAAGGCATATCCCTGCCTTAAAACCATCATATCGGTCATAACATGCTCATGAAAATCAATGGACATTATTGGGTACCAGTGCCCCATAATGGCCCTGCTCTTGAATACTTTACCAACATGATGCTGCATGTTCCAATTTTTTTGTTGTTGCTGCCAATTCTTGTAGTTGATTTTAACCACCCAACCAGGTATTTCTATGCTTCCTGTACCAAGCACATAACTTCCATTAGATTCAAAATATATTGAAATAACTTCAAATCATACCTCATTGGTAGCTTGTCAATAAAGTACATTCGCAACCTTGTTTACTTCCTATCACAACAAGTCAAACTAATTGTTTGATCAAAACATCATATATAAACATATCACATATGGTTAGCTCAAAAGGCAACCATCATAGATCAACATCATAAATCACATGTAACCATCATAAACCATAATCATAGATCACATATAGCCATCATATATCATAATCATAAATCACATGCATAATAAAACTGAAATAATATACCAATACTTATCCTTCATCGATCCTTACTTCTGCCTCCATTATTTTGTACACACATTGGATCGGTTTCCTCACCTAGTGCCTTCTCCTCCACCAGGTGCACATACGCATAGTGTGCATCACCCACATACAACCACATACACCATACAACACCATGCAACAGATGCACCTATACGTGACATACAACACATACACCTACACCCAGTGTACGTACGTATACGTACACAATATAAATCACAAGACATTCATCCGCACACAACGTGTGATGCCACAAAATGCATACACATACACCCGATATACAACACAACTCATACATATATACCCAATGTAAAACGTCACATAATACATGTACCCACACAGAGTACAACACAACAAGTACGCATCTCATGACACCACAATTAGACAATACACATGTATAGTACCGCATGCCCACAACACAACATATACGACATGCACACAATATCACATGTACACCAGTACCACATGTACACAATACCACTTGTACACTGTACCACCTGCACAATGTGTACACAATGCCACATGTACATCGCACCACTTGTATAATGTGTACACAATACCACATGTACATAGTACCACATGCACAGTACCACAAATACACAGTACCACATGAAAGACATGTACACAACACCACCAGTACACAACGCCACTTGTACAACATGTACATAACACCACATGCACACACCACTTATACAATCATGTACACAACACCATATGTACATAGTACCAACATACCACATGCATGCAACACCACTTATACATATCACTGCAAGTCCAACACATACATAGCATCATCTATACATAGCACTACATATCCAACATGCGCATAGCACCATATGCACACAACACCGCATATCCATCATGCACACAATACAATATGTACACAATACCACATATCCAACACGTACATAGAACCATATATACCTGGCATTGAATATGTAACATTCATACAACACAATTTGTACCATCCTGTACATAACACTACATAACACTTCATAAACAGCATGTACACACACTATATATACACAACACCGCATGTGCACACATCATATATGAAACATGTACAACATATAAAGTATATGCAAAATAATAGTACAACACATCCAAAACCACATTGTCTTTACCAAGAAACCTTGCTTCTCGTCTCTTATCCATGCTTGTCTTAACATGTCGCGGACCACTCTACTTTCATTCCGTTGGTGTATCCTTTAGCATTACCTATCATAACATAAACATAAGCATAATACAAGCATACAAATTCATATTCACATGACACTGACCTCATATATTTGTCATGGCTACTCTTCCACTTGATTCCTCGCGAGACCAGGAACCTCTTCTAATCCAAAATGGATCTAAGATAGACTTTTGAGTCTAAAGTGTTCCTCACAAAGGAAAATTAAAGTCCAAGGATGCTCCTGGAAATAGTCCCATTGCGTAGATATTTTCATCCTGAATCTACTGCAACTTGAATGGGCTAAAATGGACTTCGGATGCAAAAGTTATCACAAAAAGAAGTTTGCCTTTGTCCTTTGAAAAGGAGGCAAAATCTTCTAAAAATTGGCTTAAGGCCTTAATAAAGGGAAATTGCATCAAAAGGGTTGAGCAGAGGACTTAAAGAGAAGGCAAAAGGGATCCCCGACTACGACCTCAGACTTATCGCATCGAAGAAAGGCCTGCATGCGATATTGGACCCTGGGTTATACGATGGAGCGATTGTGATCGGTCGATCGGTGGATCGGTGATCGGCACACCCAAAAGGGAAGGACCCCCGGGAAAATGTGACATGCGATTGCCGATTATCGACATCAGCGTATGGCATATGAAAAGACCCGAGCCGTAGCGATATGTGATGTGATATGGACCATCCGATTGGGGAGCAGATCAACGATCTAGATTTAATCAGCGATCGACGATCGACGAACCCCAATGTCAAGGTCAATGCAATTGCGATAGCGATATGCCAATAAGGGTTGGACCCAATGGGTTTATAGACCCGATTTCATAATTTAATTCAGATTTTTCAATGTATTCCAGTGTATTTGGGGTTTTGGCCAATCCGCCTATGCGATGCGATATGCGACCAATCGCGGACCCAATAGGGTTTATAGGGGCAATTTCATGGAATTTGAAGCCCGAAATTCACGCTAGATAGTGTAATTTTTAGAAAATCTCTATGTATTGGAATTTTTTTCCATTTTCAGGTTTTTGCCTGGAAAAAGGCCCCGATCCCTTTATAACAGCTCCTGATCATTGTGCCATACTGTAAGCGAGCATTTTGGAGATAACAGTGCGTTTGGAAATGCACAAAGCTATAGAGTCACAAAGCCAGATGGCCAGTCGAATAGACAAGGAGCAGAGAAGCCGCAGAAGGATGATTACACGCAGAGAAACAGTTGGGGAAGCCGCAAAGCCGGAAAATTGCCTCAAGAGAGCCAGCGAGCCCAATTAACGGGGCAACTAGTGAAAAGCTAATGCGCAAAGCAGCTGAGTGAGTCTTGGAGTCACTTAGAGGTCAAGTGGAAAAACTAGATAGCTGAAAGTTCTCGAGACAATCGCTTGGAGGTCAAGCAGATTGCTGAAAGCTCACAAAGCCAGAGCTAAAGAGCCAAGAGCCAGAGCCAACACTGAGAGCCAGAGCCAAGATCCAGAGCCAGAGTCGAGAACTAGAGCAAGAGCCGAGAGCTAGAAAGTCGAGAGCTTCAGAGCTGGGGATGAGATGGTGTTCTAAGTCCATTGTGTTCTGTGTAAACCACTGGAGTTGAGCATGGAGCTTGTAAAAGAATTGCTGCCATAATCCTAGAGAGCCTAGTTGAGTTGACTAGAGCTCAAGGAGACATAGCCCAAGTTTTTTGGGTGAACTCCAAATTAATATTGTTGTTATGTGTGTTGTTTTATTGCTGCATCTTGCTGCTATGCATGTGTTGCTTATTTGCTGCTTTACTTACTATCATCTGTATCTTTTATCAGCATAAGAAAGTGAACTTAAAGCACATAACCAGGTTTAAAACAAACATAAGCATACACCTATTTTCAAGCATTATTAATTTCGCAATTGGTTAATCATAATATCTTGGGAACATTTAAGCTTTGGAAGTGGGACAGGTTCTTGTAAGCTTGACAAGAAGCCTTTAGTGCCCCATTTTCAGATTAGGTGGTATTAGAGCTTGAGATTGATTAACGCCACCTTCAAAGAAAGTTATATCAGAATGCTTGTTTGGGCAGTCAAGGATTGATTGTCTGATTGATTGTATGCTTGTTGCAGACTAACTATTGTTTGAGTTTGCAGAGGTGAAGGGAAAGCTAATGATAGCTCAATCTTGGAAGGACAAGAAGGAAGAAGGGTTGAAGGCATTCTTCTATACCAAAGGACCTCAAGGAAATCCTTGAAGCACAAGTGGTTTGTTGCAAAAGGTTGTTGAATAAGCTCTTTATTAATCTTGTTTGAAGTTCTTTTGTTCATTGGCATAATGACTACTTCTACAAGTGAGTCCTCAAATTCTTCTTTCTTCACAAAAGTATGTGATGAAGACATGAAGCAAGACTTGGCCACCATGATGGATATGGTGAGAAAAATGTATGAGGATGGAATGAAGAGTAGCATACTTAGAGAGCAGTTGAATTCCGTGGAGGAAGAGAAGCGGTTGCTTTCTGACAAATTGCAGGAAATGGAGAGGCAACTTCATATTGCAAATATGAACCTGAAAAGGATGCATGAGTTGGAGTCACAGCTCTTTGTTGCCAAATAAGCCTTGGTCAAGTATCATTTTGAAGAAGAGGTAAACCATTCTAGTTTGTCTTCAAATTCTTCTAAGAATGTTTATATTGGTTCTTTTGAAAAACATACGAGAGGCATAGGTTCCAAGCTAATGTCCAAGATGGGCTATGAAGGAAAAGGCTTGGGAAAACACGCACAAGATATTGTTGAGCCAATAATGGTTGAGGAAAGACCTAAGTATTTGGGTCTTGGCTATGGAAAATCTTATGGAGAAAGTTCCAAAGCTGCCATGAAGGCCATTGAAATAGTTCCAAGAAGGAGTTTCATTGCAGGCCCTCTACCTCAGAAGTGTGAATATTGTATTCAGGAGGAATGCAATAGCTTGAAACATCATTTGCAAGATGCAAGTGTTCAGAAGCACAAACTTGAACCAAAGAGTTGTGGAAACTCTAACAGCCTTGAAGAGATTGATGGTATTCCAAAGGGAGCCACTTCTTCATTTCATTCACCCCCTCATGAAGGAAATAAAGGTGAAAGAGAAAGGTATAAATCTGGTTCTAATCATATTCCTTTTGATTATATTCAGCATGGTAAATTTCCATTTAAGTTTGGGAAAAGAATTGCATGTTCCTTTTGTGGTTTGGATAACCATAATGTTTCTAGATGTTGGAAGAAGATAGCCACATGCAGGAAACTTTTGAAGGAAAGGAAGCAAGAAGCCACAGGTCCATTAGACAAGGCAAATCATGTTGTCAAGAGGATGCACATGTGTTGCACCTACTTCCATAAGCAAGGGCATCTTGCTAAAAGGTGTTGGACTCTGAATCCAACAATGCTTCCACAAAAACTGAAGAAAGTGGAAAGAGAAGATTGCAGAAATGGAATGGAAGATTCCATGATTGATGTGTTTCAGGATGATTCAAATGTTGATGTTGATGTGCAGACAAAGGTAGTACCTTTGAAAGGAATTGGTGAGAAGGGATCCCCGACTGCGACCTCTAACTTATCGCATCGGAGATAGGCTTGCATGTGATATCGAGACGCCGGGCTATGCGATGGAGCGATTGCGATCGACCGATCAGTGGATCGGCGATCGACACACCCAAAATGGAAGGACCCCCGGGCCAATGCGACATACGATTGTTGATTATCGGCATTGGCGTATGGCATATGAAAAGACCTGAGCCATAGTGATATGTGATGTGATATGGACCGTCCGATCGGGGAGTAGATCAACGGTCCAGATTTAATCAATAATTGGTGATCGGCCAACCCCGATGTCAGGACCCAATGGGTTTATAGACCCGATTTCATAATTTTTGAAGTCTGGGAATTTAGATTTTTCAATGTATTCCCACATATTTAGGGTTTTGGCCAATATGCCTGTGCAATGCGATATGCGACTAAAGGCGAACTCGATAGGGTTTATAGGGGTGATTTCAGGGAATTTGAATTCTGGAATTCACACCCGATAGTATAATTTTTGGAAAATCTCTGTGTATATGAATTTTTGTCCATTTTCGGGTTTTTGCTTGGAAAAAGGCCCCGATTCCTTTGTAACAACTCCTGATAATTGTGCCACGTTGCAAGCAAACATTTTGCAGACAATGATGCATTTGGGAATGTGCAGAGCCACAGAGTCGCAGAGCTAGATGGCCAGTCGAATAGACAAGGAGTAGAGAAGCCGCAAAGGGATTATTACACGCAAAGAAATGGTTGGGGAAGCCACAGAGCTGGAAAAAATGCCTCAAGAGAGCTAGAGAACCCAATTAATGAGGCAACTAGCAAAACGCTAACCTGCAGAGTAGCTGAGGGAGTCTTGGAGTCACTTGGAGGTGAAGTGGAAAAACCAGAAAGCTGAAAGTTGTTGAGACAATCACTTAGAGGTCAAGCGGACTACCGAAAGATCAAAGAGCCAAAGCCGAAGTGGAAAGCGGAGTTGAGCATGGAGCTTGTAAAATAATGCTGCCATAATCCCACAGAGCCTAGTTGAGTTGACTATAGCTCAAGGAGATGTAGCCCAATATTTTTGGGTGAAGTCCAAATTAATATTGTTGTTATGTGTGTTGTTTTATTGCTGCATCTTGCTGTTATGAGTGTGTTGCTTATTTTCCGCTTTACTTACTGTCATTTGTATTTTATATCAGCATAAGCAAGTGAATTTAAAGCACATAACCAGTTTTAAAACAAACATAAGCATACACCTATTTTCAAGCATTATTAATTCCGCAATTGGTTAATCATAATACCTTGGGAACATTTCAACTTTGGAAGTGGGACAAGTTCTTATAAGCTTGACAAGAAGACTTTAGTGCCCCATTTTCAGATCATCTTCATGTCATTCGCCTTCATAAACAATCATTCCTCTGTAACAACCCCAAAATTAAAACATGCAACCAATTAGATTAATTACACGATTTATAATCAACACAAAAGTTATCAACTATTTAACATCGAATTTCAGAAATATGAGCAGAAACAACTTACCTGTGGCGATGATATTCCTGACTTGTGATTTCGGAGTTGAACGTTATTTGAATCCTGCTAACCACAACAAAGTTTTGGGGACGACTCTCCACCCAACCATAGGCTCAGTTGCACAAAATCTTGTTACAACTCACCACGCCCAAGCCCTCAATCAACGTACTATTGCGAGGGAATCCTTTGTCTCACAACACTTTTCTCCCAAGAGAATGGATGTTGGAATCATGGAACGATGGAATGATCTCCCATCTTCCTGACCGTCTATTAAATAGAGCAAACATTGGAAGGGGAACCACATGCACACATTCCATGTGTCAACATGCAACTTTTATTTATTTATTTTAAGTTTAACTTAATTTAGTAATTCTCTTAATATAATTCTTTCTTATTTTATTCATTTTTACTTTTTGATAAGTTTACTTATTTTTTATTATTTTTATAGTCCTCTTAATTTAACTCTTTCTTATTTATTTTACTTTTTGTTAACTTTACGTACTTTACCTATTTATATATTTAAATTCATTTATATTTATTTAGAACTCTCGTATTGTACTTACTATTTATTATTTATTTATTATTATATTTTCTCATATTTATTATTACTTATATTTTCTTTATTGTTTATCATTTATTTTCTTATATTTTAGTATTATATTATATTAATTAATTTATTTTTATTATTAGTAGAGGACATTACATACTCCCCCTCTTTAAGGAACTTCGTCCTGAAGTTAATTTGAATTATTTAACATTTTATATTTAGTTATTTATTACTTCATGTTTGCCCTACACCCTCTGCTAAACTAGTATAACCAACAGGCATCGAAAGTTTTCACAACACCCGAGAAATCTAAAGGAATCTCTGTCCTTTTTCCCACTTTCGGAATTGGGCATAAGCCTCCCCGGTCTGTATCCTAATCCAAGGCTGGCCTCAAGGCTCGTGCCTGACTCAGACCTCATCTGCCCCAAGGCAAGCATCTGGTACGGTACTCAATGACTCTGGGCATCTTGCAAGGTTGGCCCACTCCCTCCACAACTACTAAAGTGCACAACCCCAGGCATCGAAGTCCTGACACCCCCACCAAACTTCGGCCTCCCAATCCAATACTAGGCACCTAGCCTACAATATCAAGCACTTGGCCACCTCAAGATGGTCCCATATCCCCTCAAGAGCTATACCAGACAAAGGAACCACTGGCATATGTAGTGTTGATTGAGTTTTTCCCCAACCCCTATGGTGTTACATATTCTCCCTCGCAAGAATGGGCTCCCACGAGATCATTAAATAAATTGTCCCTTTCGACCCATTTGTGGATTTCCTGTCAGTCACCACATCTCAACATGCAACCACTGCATTATTTATAATCATAGTATCATAGAAATAATACACATGCCAAATCTTGCACGTCATCATGATAAGATAACATTATTGTTAATCACCACATTCTAAATAGTAAAGAACTGATAAAAATTGCATGCTCCTGCATGTCATAAAATCTGCTTGCAGTTACCACATGCTTCACATCATAATATCCTCATAAGTTATAACGTCAACATCAAAGACATATCATCACATAACAAATGAACCACATGTCAATATAACCTCAAATGATAACATCATAAATATGAGAATCATCTCAATACATATAAAATATAGAGCAATAATACACTATAAGCATTCTTATCATGATTCATTAGAAAAAACAATTTCATTTGCTTGTATAAACAATGAATACAAACTATGAAATAAGATCATTCAACATCCATCTAGGATCTAGGTTATCTCATTAATACCATTAGTGTCATGTTTTCATCAAGACACCAATTACTTTTCAATAATAATTGCCACTTCTTTCAACTCAAAGTTGACCATTTACATTGTAGGTATAGTGATTTAAGTACATCATTAAATTTCAAATGAGTCTCATTATCTTGAGACTTAATATCTCATCATGTAATCTTCCCTCCCCAAGGAAATTTTAGTGAAATTCATTGTTAAGATATTATTGATTGCAAAATTATTCTTTAAATGATCACTATACATATTTTGCTTAAACAAATGGCACAGATATACTAGGTTATCATTGTTTAATTTTTCTATCATGCTTAATCCACTTGCACAAGGGATGGTTGATCCTTGGTGATTTATCCATCACTCTATCATTATTATTGTTCACTTTGAAAGGATGAGCTTATCTCATCAATTTACCATCTCAATATCACTTGATCTATTTTATCATGGATTCAATTTTATTCAAGTTAGACTAGGAACTCTTCCCCTTAAATTTTGACTTCCCAAATACCATCTTTAAATTAGAATTAGAAGCACTTGGAATCAATACTACCATTATCATCCACAAAAAGGATTTGTATGCCTAATTTTCTTGGCAATAACTTCTTTTAATACTAATGGCACAAACTTGATAAGTTGTTTTATATGAAGTCTCTCTTAGACTTACTATGCTAAGGTATTTTCCCTTTTTCCGCCAAATAGATCTTCATATTTTCTATTTTTCTCTTCTCCGTTCCCATCATACAAGCACTCATGATTTGATTACCTTTTCAATCTAATGTCCTCATACTTCCTATATTTCCTTAAACCTACCTTCATCATTATCATAATCATTTAACTTCATTGGTTGATGTACTATATTTCCTTCTTAGTGGGCATCATCTTTATTTAGAGTTTACATTTATACTTCTATGATTCGACAATCAAGTTCCACAAGGATATTTATTCACGTGATAGCTCAAGAGTGCTAAGTTATTGCATCCTTATTATTTGTAAATCCAAATCTTCAAAGCTACTACTTCTAGTTGAATTCTTCTATTTGTTTGTAAAATTCCCTCTCACTCACCTTAAGTATCTATCTGTTACCCATTTCAATTCATCCCCTCATTCCACATGGTCATAGTTCTAAGGGGTACCATTTGTTATCTTCATTATAAAATTTACAAGTTTCGCCTTTTCCATAGGGAAACTTTATCAAATCCGCATTGCTAATATTAAAATCAACTTAGAAAAATTCCTTCCATTCTTAAATTTTTTTTATCTTCGTACTTAATATTCCATCAACTCATTCTAATAATATATCTATTTTCCTTCCAGTTTCAACCCCAATTGGTGTGTATATGTAGTGAATTGCACTATTATTGTCTCAATTTGACCACTTCTAATTTCTTCACATCTTGTATTAATAGCTAATGGCTTATTTACTTTCTCATATTACCTCAACCAGACTAGCATATCATGTGATTATATATTCCTTCATGTCTAATGGCCTTCTCATAATCTCCATGGTAATGCGTTTATTAGTTTTTCCAAAGGCAACATCCTTATAGCAAGATTGACCAAGTAACCTTTCCCCGTGAATTCAACTACTCATAAATCATCATTTACCATAAATCCATCCCATAAAGTGAAGTCAACATTGTTAAATTGCTTGTTTAGTTATAACATCCATTTTTTTAATCTTGGTGTAAGAGTATGAATTCTTCACATAAAAAAAATTATTTCTTTGGACAAACTATAACTCTCAATATCGATGTAAAATAATACTTCTGAAATACTTGTTCTAGAATTTCTATTGAAATTCCTTCTAAAATGAATAAATAAATAATATTTTAATACTACTTATAGAAATATCCTTATTAGTAGTTATTTTTCCAGAAATGTTCCTATACTTTAACATTTCAACTCAACTTAGGTGCTACCCTAAATCAACCCAAACTATTAAATGGGTAGTTAAGACATTGCCAAAGTGAAAATGAATTTAAGACATTTAATAAAGTATTGAAACATGGTCTCAATCCTATATCCATTACTCATCTTACTGAAACTTCTTGCATGGATGCATGAATAAGGTATGGTTCCAATCTTCTTATGCTTTCAAGCTCTCTTAGTCATGCAATTTAAGCTTATTCACATTCTCTACCAACAATAACATTGGTGCAAATAACAAGTTAACATAAGACATTGAGCTTAGTAGATAAATAAAAATCTAATAATTATACAAATTTAATTAACTCAAAATATTAATAGTAATCTATTTAAATCGATATCCTACTATCACATGTATATTAATTTTAATACCTTAACTCTCCAATATTAAAATATAAACCTTTTAATAATTTAAATACTTTTGCAATTCTAAACAAAATTTTCATAATCTTTTAATTTAATAAATAAGTATCTTAGGAAGTGTAATCTTTCTTTTAATTGTCAGACTCATGATATCAATCTTATAAAAAAACATTTTAAAACACCACGATTTGCAACCAAATTTGTTTATAAAAAAATTCCAACCATAGTAATAATAAATGTGCCAAAGAAATGTTGTCATGCCACATTTTCTTCACTAAACAATAAATAACTACTATAAAAGATTAATCTATCATAATACTTAATTCCATTAATATTTTATAGTTATAAATATAAAAATAAATAATTAATATAACTATATTTATTTTTTTAATTTTAATTTTTCCCTATAGATGTATATAACAAAATAACATTACTCAAAAAATATTCTTATAACTAATTCTCAGGAGTTTCCTAACTTTTAGTTTCCTAACAGAAGTTAAGTGATAGGTTGAATACATAAAAGGAGGAATATATCTCATCATTTAAAGCGAACTCAATGAAGAATTTTGCATATTATTTGATATTTTGTTCCATTTTTTTAATATTTTGTGTTATTAGTATAAATACAAGATAATCCATTAAAACAATTATACGTTGAAATAATCTATTTCTTTTATGATACTCTAGCTATTAAGTAGATTAGTAATTATTCTTGCGAGAAATTCAAAGCGTTGAAAACAAATACTGAGAATATTATTATTAAGATGTTAATGCTTACTTTGGAAAGCTAACTACTAGATAAATCGACTCACTGAATTCAAGCTGACTAACCAATAGTGAAGCCGTTTGCATGGAAGTTAAGATCGAAGGTTTCTTTCTTCTATTGTTGATAAATGCGCAGACTTGTGTGTATGTTAAGGAAGCCCTTTTTTAAAGACTGCTATTTTTATTAATTAATTTCCACATGCACAATAAGTCGTGGTTCTTAATTTTTTCCCCTAGTTTAAATGCTTTATTTTCTTGAGTTAAGCGTTGTTCACTGTAGTGAAATCCTGTAGATCTTAACCTTATGGTCTGTTTTAACGATTTTCTATAGATATATTTTTAAGTTTGATATTGTATTAATGCTAAAGCTCAATTATTATATAAATCAAAAACAAAAACCATAAAGTATAGTTTAAATTTAATAAAATAATATGATAATTTGTTGTATTATATATATAAACACTAGTTTAATATCTCCATACTACAGAGCCTTCTCTATTTGAATGGGAAGAAAACTCAGTTATAAATTTCTCTGATAAATCGAATCATATACATTATAGAGATTTTTAACAAGGTTTATAATCAACTTTGCATATAGATTTCAACTAAAATTGGATATGTATGTCAAGACTCATAGGCCTCAGGGTTGCAACCTTGCTCTAACAACTCTGAAATTAAAACATGCAACTAATTAGATTAATTACGCTATTTATAATCAACACACAATTTATCAACTATTTAATATCGAATTTCAGAAATATGAGCAGAAACAACTTACCTGTGGCGATGATATTCTTTACTTGTGATTTTGGAGTTGAACGTTATTTGAATCCTGCTAACCACAACAAAGTTTTGGGGACGACTCTCCACCCAACCATAGGCTCAGTTGCACAAAATCTTGCTACGACTCACCACCCCCAAGCCTTCAATCAACGTACTACTGCCAGGGAATTCTTTGTCTCACAACACTTTTCTCCCAAGAGAATGGAATGATGGAATGATCTCTCATCTTCCTCACCGTCTATTAAATAGAGCAAACATTAGAAGGGGAACTGCATGCACACATTCTATGTGTCAACATGCGACTTTTATTTCTTTATTCTAAGTTTAACTTAATTTAGTAATTCTTTCTTTTTTATTCATTTTTACTTTTTGATAACTTTACTTATTTTAACTATTTTTATAGTTTTCTTAATTTAACTCTTTCTTATTTTATTTTACTTTTTGTTAAACTTTTACTTATTTGTACTATTTTATAGTTTTATTTTATTTATATTTATTTAGAATATTTAGTATGTTATACTATTTTATTTTATTATTTTATTAATATTTCCATTATTTATTATTTATTATTTATATTATATTTTCTTATTGTTTATCATTTCTTTCTTATATTTTAATATTATATTATATTATTTATTATTTTATTATTAGTAGAGGACTTACACCTCATATAAGAATGATTCTTGTGACCATTTCAAACAGTGACATAGATACATGTACACATACATACAACATAAAATAATAATGATCTTGTCAGTCAACATCTTACATAGATACATATGTACATATAAACATTAACATAAAATAATCATGATTCTTGATCACCCTGTCAAATATGACATACATACGTACATGTATACATATATAAACATCAACATAATCGTGATCATAAAATAATTACCAGATATCAAGGTCGAGGTTAAAAGAACTTCCTTTATTCATGCACAACATGCACGATATTGAGAACAATAATTCTCAACATAGCTAAGGCATCTGATGCCTCATATTCATTTACTTGACCTTTTCTGATTACCTTTCTCATGAGTGTACTTCCACTGTCCATTTACACCAATGGACCGAACCAATCTAATCTGATCGCCATAGTCTTACCTTCCGCTACGCTTACTCATACACTAAGCTTCATCCGGGTCTTGCATTACTTGCATTACCTGTTGGGTACCACACAGTTCTCCCTGAGCTCCATTAAATTTCCTCTTTCCCAACCAATTCCCAAGACTTGAAACAATAAAAGGAAAGTCAAGAAACAAACAAGAAGAAGATCATGGAAAACCAACAACAATACAACACCAAAAACAAAGTGGAATGACCATGAACCATACATAATCAAAACCGCAAATTAAGCATAAAAAAATCATAAAACACTAAAAGCACAAGACTTCCAAAAAACACCATGACTCAACCCCCATGATTTCCCAGTACTTCCAAGGATTCATGAGTGAAAGCTCAGTTCGAGCCTTCTTTAAGGTCTATGGCAGTCTCTTTTGTCATTTGATTCCCTGCATCAGGAAACATTAACTCAAGCTTTTATTCATGCCTTTACAATATTAGAACTCAGCCTCTTATCTCAATAATCAACCTTACGATAACAACCTATCAAATACATATTCATGAATATAACACATATCCACATAATGTCAGTCAAAATTAAGGTTAAGAAAAAAAAATGTATTTATGTAAAGCACTCATTCATTTGGAATTGTAGTTTCCAAACATAGCCAAAGGAATTCTCACCCAATTACTTTATTTTACCTTTTTACCTTTTGTTGCAATTGAATCTTATTATGTGTTATCACATTCACCAAGATGTTAGTTTTATAAACAAATCAACTATTACCTTGTCAAGATAATAACAAAAAAGTTGCCCTGCAACTGCTCACACATGTCAGTCACATGTTCCAAAAATCAAGACATCATGTCTATTAATTTGAAATCAGTCTTCACCAATACTAACAACCACGTCATAGTTGGCAATCAACTCAGAATCATAGTCATAATACTAAAACTAGCACCCACTTGAACGCAAGTGCATATCAGTTGTCTCAACACATATTGTGTTAGCACAACCATATTAAAACAAGAGCATTCCTTCATACAATTTTATAAGCACAAACAAATATCACGCACTTAATCAAGCATTCAAACAACCTATAAACATACCCCCTTACTATCCATGGTCCACACTAAGGTAAAAGGAGGAAGCTACTATAATGGTCTGATCTCCAATGTCCAATTATGGAAATGGGATCTCCAAAGCTCTACTAAATTTAACCACACTTGAAAAGAAATTCATTTTCAGTTCTTATACATTTTGTATGAGATTAAGTCAAAACATTGCACTTATTCCACTTGTAACATAATAACTAAAAACATGCCACTTTTCCATTTCCTTACATGCAACTTTTCAATTTCTTTGCATGCAACCGTTCAAATTCCTTACATGCAACTCTTCAAATTCTTTGCATTCAAATGGGCATAGATCAGCTACATCATATTATCATACTACAATATTAGCCCATAAAAAAAAAAAAAAAAAAACAAAAAAAAAACAAACAAAAACAAAAACAAAACAAAAACAAAAAAAAAAAAAAAAAAAAAAAAAAAAAAAAAAAAACAAAAACATTTTCTTCAAACAATTACCATACTTTTACATTTTCTTCAAACAACTACTATGCTATTACATTTGCATGTAAGCATTTCTTCAAACACTTTACATGCAAACTAATATAGAAAAGTATTTGCATACAAGTAAGCATATATCAACTAAAAAAATACTATTACACATAAATACTATCTCCAGCCACAAACAACATACTCAATGGGGCATTTTATCAAACAGTTTGTATGCAATTAATCATTGAACCATTTAAGCATTTCATCAAACACTTTGCATGTAAACTAATATAGCGAATGATTCAATGCATATATACTAAAATATAGTAGTACAAGTTATGGAAACTGAACCATATGATTAGTGGTATTTTTCTTCACTATGGTTCAAGTTTCAACTTCTGAGATTTTATAGATGAAAAGTTATAAAAAAATACCAACACAATCCTATTTGGTGCACAATTCTAGGAGTATCCAGAAAGCTCGAATTCCATTGGTCATATCTCCTAAAATATAGCGAATAAATGTCTGAAAATTTTATCACAATATCACTGGGATTTCCCCTCATTGTGGAAAACATTCCAGCTCCTGAGAGTTCCCATATGAAAAGTTATAACAAAAATTCTAGCGTGACCTGTTTGAGGCCTCATTTTAGCAGCATTCAAAAGGCTCAACTCCCTATACTCATATATCCTAAAATATTGTGACCCAATATCTGAAATTTCTACCACATAATAAATGGTATGTCCCCTCAATATGGACAAATTTTCAACTTCTGAAAGCCTACATAAGATAAGTTATTGCAAAAATTCCAACATGACCTATTTAAAGGTGCATTCAGGAAGGTCATCTTCCTTAGATCATAATTCCTAAAGTATTGTGAACCAATATCAGAAATTTTGACCACATTATTAGTGGGATTTACCTTCAACACGAATAATTTTTCAACTTCTAATATTTCACAAAAGAAAAGTTATTACAGATATGAAATAAAGGTCTAAAATTTAAACTTGTGTTCTTCATTTCACCTATGATAGAGCC
The DNA here is from genome assembly GCA_000404065.3 of Pinus taeda. Classification (NCBI taxonomy): domain Eukaryota; kingdom Viridiplantae; phylum Streptophyta; class Pinopsida; order Pinales; family Pinaceae; genus Pinus; species Pinus taeda. The sequence goes on along the minus strand of APFE030275699.1, from coordinate 52,707 downwards.
CATTCAGTCCAAGTGTTTGAACCCGAAAGCTCTAATACCACTTTGTAACACCCTCCTCCCATATCTACCCAAGAAATAGGCCAACCGAGGTAAACATGCGATGAGAGGCCACTATGGATAAGATTCAACCTCCTTGGTGACTTTAAGGAAATAGAATCGAAAAAGCAATAAACTGAACAAGATCATAACCAGAACCCCATTAGCCATGATAGGTGTTTCGTCAAACATATCATCAATATGAAATCTACAAGTGTAAATAACAGAATTAAGTGTAGGGATATCATACTTATCTGAGCATCGATATGAACCATTTTTCCCTCATGCCATTTTATGCATTATCATCCATTAAGTCATAGAGACATTATCCATTCACATCCAAGTAAAAACATGTTGAGAGCCATACATAGTTGTTGTCATAAAATGTACATATAACCAACATAATAGGAACATAAATACAATAAACATATCATCCATCAAATCCATAAATACATCAATACCTTTACACATGAAAATCAAGGGAATGGATTTCTCATTAATGAATGTAATGAACCAATGGGAGATGGGACTACCACGTTCCACCCGACCGTAGAATAGCTGAGCCAAATCTCTCTTCATCCATTCACACATGTGCCATATTCCAAGCATGAATGTGGGATCTCATAGAACACATCAATCAAAAATTATCCAAGGCTTCCAGAGCCATCCACCTCAACCCATCAAACAATGATTCCACCTCATGGTCAGACATCACCAAAAAAACCATCATCAGCTTGGTCTCCATCCAAGCCTTCCAGGGCTTCTAGAACTAGTAACTCAACCCACATCTTATACATGGCTTCCAGAGCATTTTTCCAACCAAGGCTTCCAGGACTAGTAACTCAACCCACCAAGGGCTTCCAGAGTGTTTGTCCAACCAGGGCTTCCAGGACTAGTAACTCAACCCAAGTTGTTACAGGGCTTCTAGAGCGCTTGTTCAATCAAGGCTTCCAGGACTAATAACTCCACCCAAGCTAAGGAAACATGAGAACCAACCAAAAAAAACAATGAAAGTAAACCCACAATCACCATGGCTATCTAGGAAATGGCAAGGCTAGGCAATCCACTGTCGAACCAGACAATCCTCCATGTCAATGACATATCACAACCAAGAAACCACATGCATGTGCCATGCATGCCAAAATAGTGAAGAAATTATACATGCAACTTAGTACCTGCAAGAAAATCTGATGTAGTTGTTGATGTTGATGCCTTCTTGTGCTTTCCTCTTCTTCCTTTTCCTTCTTGCTCCAAGAATCCAAGTATGCCACACCCACCAAGAGTGCTCCAAGAAAACTCTAAGTCTCCAAGAGTATGAGGGAGAAAGAGAATAATGAGAGAGCTCCAAAACTGAACTGACAAAAGGTTCACACTAAAAGGAATAAGCTTGCCAACTGATCCTCGTAAGCCTTTTTATTAATGAGGCCTCTATTTTATTCATTTTCCATTATTTTCCTTCATTTTCCTCCTCACTTGCAACCTGTGACCTTTTAGCCTCCTTTTTTCATAATTTCCATTATTTTCATAAATAAATGTGCCAAAATACCTTTTTGCCTCTTTAATGTCTTAGTCATTGCCTTTGTCAATTTCATTAACCATAAACAACCAAAAGAACACCCACTAGGATGTCCTACCCACCATTCAACTTGGAATACGTGTCCCCTCATCCATGGTATTTATATATTTTTACATGGAATTTTCACCAAGGTTGTTACAATATGGACATTAGATATACATGTACATTCAAGCGAACTACAATCAGTTGATATTGAGTTCTACCTTCGGGTGGAAGCAATGGATAGATATTTTCAAATGCATAAGAGTGGGATTGAAATTAATGAATTGTTGTAAAAAATGGAAGCATGATTTTCTTATTATTCAAATTCAACAAAATCAAGAAATTCTACTATAAAAGCATACTTTCCATAGTTTAAATCTCCATCACCTATAATATCTATCTGAATTTGGCCATCAAAGGTCACACTATGTATTTTCTATTATTATAAGAGGGCCTCAAAGAGCCAGTAAAAATAAACCTATACCATGGAATTATTGCATGTAAATAATAGGCTCTTTAACTAGTTCTGTTAAACACTTATGCATCTAGGTGATTTTCAGACAAATCATTTATAAAAAAATGTAGTCCTTAGGAATTTTATTTCTATAGGTTGACAGAAAGACAAAAGGAATATATAAAAAGCCAGGTCGAACAAGCTACTTAGTTTAGGAAATATGTAAAAGTTTCTACCAGACTTTTGGTACAAAGTGAAAAAGAATTTGATAAGATGGAATAAAAGGAACACTATGAAGCCATAAAATTTTATATTGGTCATAAAACAAAATCAAAACATGCTCTTTCCTTTCACTTCACCCTAAATATTCTTGAGGAAGATAACAACAGTGTAGCCAATAAAAAAGTATCCAGATATATTAATGTCATTGACAACATAATAATTTTGTTGATTGGTGTAAAGCAAGCTAACATTTGTATTATTTTCCAATCTTAAATCTCATTGGCATATGCCTACCCCGTCTTTTGATAATATCAATTCACATAATATTACAACATCACACAAGCTATTATTAATTTCCACATAATAAGTAGGTGTACTTTGGTTAGGAAGAACCCTTTGATAGTCCACCACGAGCTATGATAACGGGTGCTTCACCTACGCAAGTACATGCAAAAAATGAAAATCATACACAATCTTATATTAGTTCTTCTTGATGCTAGGAATGTTAAACAAATGTCATCTTTAGTAGCAATACCAGAAGCTTCATCACTAGATTCTATACCCATTACCTCACAAAAATGACAACAAGACATATGAAAACATCATGAATGAAAAGAAGCTTAGCTTCACATCTTCTTCAAGTTAAATCTTTCGGTGCACCTTATCTCCTTAAACATTGGAAAAATATGTTTCAAGCATCGCAAACACTAAGTCTAGCTTGAGCTTAAAAAATTAATTAGTTTCCATATCCAGACATTATTTTTGATTTGACTATTGCACTCGTTGTTGTACATTGGAGTCAATGTTTTCAAGAAATTGAGATAAAATTCCATGTCTCTCGTGGATTTCTTAAGTAGTGAGGATAATGTCTAGTTTAATACTTTTCCCAGAAGCATCCATTTGTAATTCTTTGTAGAAGTTGTTAGAAACAAAACCTTTATCTAGTGAAAACCATAGTCTAAGTAAAAGGAAGGAAAATATATTGAACATCATGTCCTAAGTAGAGAGTTAGCACACAAATTAGAAAATTTGGATTCGAGAGTAGAAGGTTTATAGTCTGGCAATGCTAACTAACTCTTCATGATATCAAATACTTTTCTTAAAGTCTCTAGATTGGCCTATTATAAAAGCAGGTGATCAGAAAGAATACAAGAATGAAAATGTAATATCATTGTTTACCTTTAGAGTTAAATAATCATGGCAAGAAGGACAATTATGCCAAAAAAAAGTTTCATAAAAAAATAATACATGAAAAGAAAGATCTTCACAAGGCTTATTTGCATGAACTAAGGAAGATTCTAATTACATATTGTGATGGGAAAAGAAACTATACCACACAAACTACTTGCAGAGCAATGAGAATGCATTGTGAAGATTGAAATGATGGAAAAACAAATCCTTGCTATCTAAATGATATTTCCTTGAGTCTAGAGAATATGGGGACAACCTACAAGCAACCAAGAATGCATAGGTTGTTAATGGAATAACATGCATGCATTATGCATTCTCAAGATAAAAATGAAATGGATGGATAATGAAAGAAGAAAATATTTAAGCAACATATATTATCCTAAAAGCAATTTTTAAAACTACTTAAAATTATAAAGAAACTCAAACATTAACATATTAGAACATGGTGCTTTCTAATGCCTTTGAGTCCCTTTTAACTATATTTGATATCATATCCTACAAAAGGATTTAAGATTTTACATTGAAGCTCCTCTAGTATGCTTGATTGAAACTTGGCTTGTATGAATAACTACCTTCAAAACTCAATTGAAATTAACATCCATTTATATGGTGTATTTCAAACCTCAACCTTACACTTGGTTCATAACTTATATGCCTAAAATCATTTGGAAATACAAAATGTGCCTTCAAAAAGGTAAAATACTAAAACTAGTTGATTTATACATAATCACATTCTAGCTTCCATTCCCCTATAATTTACATCAAATAGGTTCACTAATATTAAATATAAGGTTAGTTTTGTGACCTAGTCAAAAGTATCAATAGATTCTATATATAGAAATGTTAAAGCCCAAATGCATACTAGGTTCTAGGATAAATAATCATAGATGACTAATTTTATCCAACAATAACTAAAGGTCCGATTATTTAAGCACATAGTCACATCGTAAATATATCTAAAGAATGGAAGAAAATAAAAATAAAAACAAAAACAAAAAGAATACAAAAATACTATTTTCTTAAGGATATCGGTTTCAAATACAATGGCAGAAAAGTTATGTCATCTTCTTTCATTGGAACACCCCATTAAAGTTATCATATGGGTGCTCAGAGGTCATCCTTTGGAGCCTTAATGCCAAAGGTTACTAAATTTTTTTTTTTTCATGTAGACTATAGTGTTTTTCCTACAATAAGGATGATGGAAGTAATGATTATATGATTTTTGGTCAAAGAAAAAATCAGCAATAAACTTGGCACCTACTAACAAGCAAGATCTACTATATCTGGATCTTGGCCATATCCATCATCAATAATGACAACAAAGGCTTCTCTAGTTTTTCTCATTCAAATTATTTCAGAATGATGCTTTACAAAAATGTTATGTCCTGGGTATTGATCAACTTATTAAGCACACTTGCATTATCTCATATTCTATTTGGAATAAGATATGTAGAGACCACCCGTGAATGATGTTTCTAATCAATGTAATTTGACCAAAATGATATCTATATAACCTATTTTCCAAATGGATACTAGGATAGACTTGTCTCTCTATTTCCATCACTTTTCATAGTGCAGGGGATCCAAAAAGCTAATATTTTTGTTGATCAAAGATCAATTTCCAAAATGTTTTTCATTAAAAGCCCACTTTAACAGAGATTATCCCATTATGTTCCTTTAAAAGGCCTTCCACCACAAATACTGGCATTTTGGTATTAATAAAATTTTAAAAGAACTGAAAGCAGTATCTACATAGTCAATTCACTAACCAATTGTGATGGAACACTAAAAAGAATGTTCATTGGCTGCCACTTGACATAACCCATGTAAATGTGTTTTGTAGGTCTAAATTATCTTGTAGAACAAAAAACCAAGTAGCCATCAAATACGCATGCCATTGTAAAGACCTCAACAAGCTATCGGTAGATTTTGAAATAAGAATCAAGCATCTACTAGTAATTGTTATTGCTCCTACTACTAAATAATTATCTAGCTAAACACATAAATGAATTTAGTGTAATTACTAGGGACTCATTTTCTTGTTTGATTGCTCACTACATTTATGGAATGCCCATTTACCAATAAGCCAAGAATACAAAAGGCCAAAATATAATAGAGTGAAATTCAAATATACACTAACACAATTTCTCTTTTCAAAGATTCAAGTTGTCATTTAACAAAATATGTAAGATCATACGAGTAACAATACTAGAGCCTGTGGAGAAAAGCCTAGAACTAGGTATAAAATGAATTAAACATGCTACGCGAATGAAAATGCAAAAGACTATTAATAAAGAGGCACATACATGGGATAATTCATTGATTTCCTACAATATAGTCTAAAGTTCAACATCAAATTGAACAGTCCTAAAACCAAAGAGAGGATCACATATCAATTTATAAGAAGGTTACTTCTAGCAACATGATATTAACTTTAATGTGTTCAAAAATTGAACATTTGATGTGAAAAAACTAATAGACCACATAGGGCGAAGGATCAATAGAGGCATGTGGCCCTCAATTAGTCTAAACAAACAGAGTGGAGATATCGATGTAAGATGAGCCCAACTAGGGGAGAATTCATGAAGGTGAACCTAAGCCCATGTAAGAATATCAACCCAAGCACTTCTTATTCCTCAACCACCAAAACCATCTAAAAACCCCAAGGATGCATGAAGAGAATGAAACCCATATCCAAAAACTAACACAAATAACATAAACCCTATTGGAATAAAACCAACAAAATAACACTTTTTTGTCCCATGATGGCACTATTATGCCTCAAAACAGTGCTCAACTCACTGAGGTAGAACCCATTGAAGCGGATCACGAAAACGAGAAAAAGGGGCTTTTGCAAAATTATACAAACACCAACGTTGTTTGAATTTCCTATGGAAATAGAGGACAAATGCAACTATTTATTATAGCATGGTCATTGCCAACCATTTGCATTCAAAACATACCTTTGTTGATTTTTTGTAGCGTCGGAAGGTACTCCTATTAGAAAATTATATATTACAGAGCAATGGAACACATAAAATATTGTAGAAATATAAACACAGAAAACGCATAAAACAAGAGAGACAGAAATATACGTGGTTCACCCAGTTTGGGCTATGTCCATGGAGAAACAACCAGTCCTTATTTTATTATATTATCTAGCAAACTGAAGAGATACAACCTACAGTAGATCCGCTGTAACTCCCTATTCGCTCTCAATCTCGTCTCTTTTCCTCATTCCGAATACAGATATACATAGATGCAATACAATTCCCTCATATATAGTGAGGGGTTACCTTCTAGGGCAAAAAACCCTAAGTTAAGCGTAACTTCTATCGTCAGATCTCTGCCTAATGAATGGCCCAGATGGACTACGAAATTACAACATTTTACAAGGCAATTTTACATCTATTCTTAGCTTCAGGGGCGTTGCCCCCGAACCCCCCCGCCAGGGGGGGGCTCCCAAAAGGTCGCAGCCACCCCCCCTAGACCCCCCCTGCAGCGAATATTTTACCAGCGGTGTTGCCGCCCCATTTCGAACTGGGGTCCAATGCAGCAATACCTTTGAATACAAAAGATAATCAGGCTCCACACCCGACAATCTCCCACTTGGAGACTGATTATAGCAACTCCACCGCTGCATCATTTGCTAGACAATGACTCCTCTTTGGACCTAGTTGTTTCTCATCTTCTTCATCACACTTGAAGACCAATTAAAAATGAGCAGATTCTCAGTTTCTCCCCGATTACAACTTTTGTTAACATATCTGTAGGATTCTGGCTAGTTTGCATCTTTTCCAACTTCAACTGTCCATCTTCCAATGCTGACCGTATGAAATGGTACTTGAGCTGTATATGCTTAGTCTTGGGATGAAATGCAGAGTTCTTTGCAAGATGTATGGCACTCTGGTTGTCACTGTATAACCTGCCCAAATCCTGCTTCTTACCCAATTCATCCAAAAACCTTTGTAACTAAATCATTTCTTTACTAGCCTTTGTAGCAGCAACATACTCTGCTTTTGCTGTTGAGAGTGCAACAACACTATGCAGTTTTGAAACCCAACTGACAGTTGTTGCACCTACAGTAAATACATATCCTGTAGTGCTCCTCCTGTTATCTCTATCACCTGCCATGTCTGCATCAACATATCCCTGTAGAGCAATGTTTGAACCACCAAAGCATAATGCTTGATTTGTGGTACCTCTCAAATACCTGAGAATCCACTTCACCGCCATCCATTTTTCTTTTCCTGGATTTTTCATGTACCTACTTACAACTCCCATTGCATGTGCAATATCAGGCCTTGTGCAGACCATTCAATACATTAAGCTTCCAACTGTTGATGCATATGGAACTTTAGACATATGAGCCATTTCTTCCTGAGTCTTGGGACATGCCTCCTTACTTAATTTGAAATGGCTAGCCAAAGGTATACCAACTGGCTTTGCATTCTGCATATTAAACCTTTTCAACACCTTTTCTATGTACTCACTTTGGGACAATGTTAATTTGCGATTCTTCCTATCTCTAGTTATTCTCATACCAAGGATTTGTTTTGCAACACCCAAATCCTTCATTGCAAATGAGTTTGCCAATTTCCTTTTGAGCACATTTATTTCCTACATGTTAGAACCTACAATAAGCATGTCATCTACATACAATAATAATATAATATAGCTACCATCATTTTTCCTTTCGAGATAAACACAATGATCAGAGTGACATCTAGTATAACCTTGTTCAGACATAACCCTATCAAATTTTAGATACCACTGCCTTGGAGCCTGTTTTAAGCCATACAAGCTCTTCTTCAACCTGCACACTATTTCTCCTTCCCTTTTACCTCATATCCTTGTGGTTGTTGCATATATATCTCTTCCTCCAAATCCCCATGGAGAAGGGTTGTCTTTACATCTAACTGCTCAAGATGAAAATCTTCAACTGCTACTAGACTTAAAATAGTTCTGATTGAAGTCATTTTAACAATAGGAGAAAATATCTCGTCAAAGTTTATACCCTTTTTCTGTGCAAACCCTTTCACAACAAGTCTAGATTTATACTTTTTCTAACTCCATCTTCTTCCTTCAACTTGTAAACCCATTTATTCTGCAATGTTGTTTTACTTGCAGGAAACCTAACTAAGTCCCAAGTCTGGTTATGTGCTAAGGAGTCCATCTCTTCTTTCATGGCTTGCTCCCACTTCTTCCTGTTTTCTACCTGCACTGCTTCTTCATAACATTCTGGTTCACTAGAATCAGTCAACAATACATAATATAATGAAGGAGAGTATCGTTCAGGGGTTCTACTTATCCTGGTAGATCTTCTAACACCACTTTCAGGTGTTTGAGGTGCTTGTTGCTATTGTGGTTGTTGTTCTAGTTGTTGATCATTATGATTTTCAGGCACCATCACTTTTCTTGTGATATCGTCAAGCACTGTGTATTCTCTGTTTTCTTTTTGCTGTTTCGTTTCCTACAACTGATTCTTATACAAGACCTTTTCATTGAATATCACATCTTTGCTCCTAATGATTTTGTGATTTTCATAATCATATAAGCGATAACCAAAATCATTAACACCATATCCAATAAAGGTACATTTCTTTGATTTTGCATTAAGCTTTGTTCTATTTTCTTTATTAATGTGGACAAAGGCTTCACAACCAAAAGTATTTAAAAATGAGTAGTTTACCTTTTTACCTGTCCATGCCTCCTATGGAATACCACCATCCAAGGAACTTGAAGGCCCTCTATTTATTAGGTAAACAACAGTGTCTACAGAATCTGTCCAAAATTGTAAAGGCAATCCTGCATGCAGTCTCATGCACCTTGCACGCTCCATGATTATCATGTGAATTCCATTCTCTGAACAGTACCTATCAAACTCTTTGCTGCAATATTCACCTCTATTATCTGATCTGAGACACTTCAACCTTTTCCCTGTCTCATTTTCAACCAAAGCTTTCCATTTCTTGAAAGTATAAAATACATCGAATTTATTTCAAATACAATAAATCCATGTTTTTTTGGTTGCATCATCAATAAGAGTAACATAATAATGAGAGCCACCAAGAGATGATACCTGAGCAGGTCCCCATACATCTGTATGCACAAGCTCTAATTTTTCACTCTTCTTTTCTTTCCCAACTCTAAGGAATCTGACTCTCTTCTGTTTTCCATAAACACAATTCTCACAGAATTTTAAATCAAACATGCTTCAAACCTGGCAACAAATTTCTTAAGTGAAGAATCTGCATCCCCTTCTCACTCATGTGCCCGAGCCTATGATGCCACAATGTCATATCTTCTCCTATAGTGGTTAAAGCATTAACAAAATTAAAAATACCATTGCATAAATACAATGTACCAACCTTTCCTCCTTTCACTATTACCAGGGATCCTTTAGTGACCTTCCAGGTTTTATCTGTGAAAGTAGTTACGCAACCTTCACCTACTAACTACCCTGTTGAAATCAGATTTTTCTTCAGATCTGGAACATGCCTTACCTCATTCAATAGCCACTGATTTCCATTTTGTTGTTTTATAAAAACTGTACCCATTCCAATGATTTTATAGGGTTTATCATCACCCAATCGAACTTGTCCAAAATCTTCTTGAACATAATCATGAAAATGTTTCTTATCAGGTGTGGCATGGAATGAAGCCCCTAAATCTACCACCCAAGCATCAATAATATTTTCTAAAGAAAGAATCAAAGCATCTTGCAACACATCACCTGTTACATTCACTTCATGATTAGTTTCTTGCTACGCGTCTCCTTCTTTTCCCTTCCGAGACTTGCAGTCTTTCTTCAGGTGTCCTTTCTTCCTACATTTCCAGCACACTACCTCGATCTGGACTTGGATCTGCCTTTTCTTGACTTACTACGATATCCAGGGCTCTTTCCTATTTCCATTTTTCTTCCCCTAGTCTCTGCAGTCAATGCATTACCTGATGTCTCACCAGAGCTTTTCCGTCACATTTCCTCACAAAGGATTACACCAACAACATCATCAAACTTTAAAGTACTAGATCCAGAGACAGAGTTACTAATGGCCATAACTAAACCATTTCCAACTTTTTGGCAATGAGCACAGAAATAACAGAGCCCTAACTTCATCATCAAAATTTACCCCTACAGAACTTAACTGACTTGTAACTGTATTAAAATCATTTAAATGATCAGCAACAGATCCACCTTCTGACATCTTCATATTAAATAAACGCTTCAGTCCGAAACGTTGGTTTCTTAAACTACTCACAGGTTTTCCACAAACTCATTAAAAATCAAGCAACCTGTATGGACTCCCTCTTCAATACCTTATTTAAGGCCGAGGGTTTTTCATATAGTTTAGCCAATGCCGACATTAAACCATCTGTTGTCGTTTCCTTTGAAATATTAAACGCTACCGACGCCGCTAGGCACAGCCGTATTGTTCCAAGTGCCTTTTTGTCGAGAATATCCCATTCTGTGTCTGTCATACTCGTCGGCTTCTTTGTCTTTCCGCTCAATGGTAAGTACAAATCTCTCTGATACAGATAATCTTCCATCTGCATGTTCCACAACTGGTATTTTTGGCCATTGAATTTTTCGACCCTAAACCTACCATCTTCCACCAATGCTCCCACTCGAACCAGGAACCCTTCTCTCCTACGAGTTTATCAGCCAAATAGACCTTTGTCTTTGATACTAGTTGTTAGAAAATTATATATTACAGAGAAATGGAACACATAAAATATTGCAGAAATATAAACACAAAAAAATGCATAAAACAAGAGAGACACAAATATATGTGGTTCACCCAGTTTGGGCTACGTCCATAGAGAAACAGCCAGTCCTTCTTTTATTATATTATCCAGCATACTGAAGAGATACAACCTACAACAGATCTGTTGTAACTCCCTCTTCGCTCTCAATCTCCTCTCTTTTCTTCACTCATAATACAAATATACATAGATGCAATACAATTCCCTCATATATAGCGATGGGTTGCCTTCTAGGGCAAAAAACCCTAAATTAAACATAACTTCTATCGCCAAATATTTGCCTAATGAACGGCCTAGATTGACTATGAAATTACCAAGACAACTCTCAGAACCCATGAAGGTCACTATGAATTTTTGGTTATGCCCTTTGGTCTTTGTAATGCACCATACACCTTTCAGAGTCTCATGAATCACCTTCTCAAGTCATATCTTTGAAAGTTTTTCTTGGTCTTTTTTAATGATATACTCATCTACAACAAAACAAGGGACAAAAACCTTCAACATGTTGACAAGATATTGTAACTTTTGAAGGATAATAAATTATTTGTTAAATTGTCCAAGTGTTATTTTGGGATGGATGAGCTCAAGTACTTGGGCCCCATTGTGGGCCAAGAAGGCGTACAAGTGTATCTTAAAAATATTTAGGCAATGCAAGACTAACCACAACCCAAGACCTTGAAGCGTCTAAGGGGATTTTTAGGTCTCACGGGCTACTACCAATGATTTGAACTTAAACATGAACGCAAAAACTTACATATATAATCATAAACACAGATTTGCAACAGAAAAACACTTCATTTCATTAATAGAAAAATATTGAACTATGCTTACAAACAAAATGGAGATAAGATAGCTTGGGCGATGATAACTTATCTCTGAGAAGAGATGTGGTAGCTACGTGCCTCTGAACTGAGTTACAATGAGGTTCAAGGGCCTTTTATTATTGAACAATAAGGGAAAACCCTAAACAACAAAAACCCTAACCCGAGGAGATGTAACACCAAGAGTTTATGGGCCCCGTTGGGGTTATTTGGGTAGCCAACTTCCCAGGGTCGTAACTTGGTCATATTATCCCCGTTTTACGCATATGATACCTCGTTGGAAAGGTCTCTTTGAGGACTACAACTATTGATGCGATTGCCTTAATAATTATTGAAGGTTTTTTTTCTTCTTCTTCTTTTTTTTTTTTCCCAAAAAAACGTCGTTTGGGGCCTCAAAATGGCTTTAGAAGTTCACAATCCGAAAAATTGCCAAAAATAGTAAACTTTGCTACAATTAAGGAAACAGATGAAACTGGCTGGGAGGTCTTGGTGGAATAGGCGGGTGGCCACCAATATCCACCTATATCAACAAAATATTTGTTAGGAAATTATGGACGCATTGCCAAACCACTAACAAATCTTCTCAAGAAAAATTCATTTCTATAGATGGAAGCAACTCAACAGACCTTGAACCTAGAACTCAAACAAGCCATGTGCACCACCCCTGTGTCAACTCTCCCAAATTTCACAAAACCATTCGTTCTAGAATGTGATGCCTCAAGAATTGGCATTAGATCAATCTAAACTAAAGAAGGTTGATCACTAACCTTCAAAAGGCAACAATTATGTGGCAGGAATTGGGGTCAACCTACATATGAGAAGGAGATGATGACCATCCTACATGCAGTGGACACTTGGCAACCATACTTGTTTCAGTGACACTTTTAGATCATAACTGAACATCATAGTCTAAAGTATTTTTTGGAGCAACGTTTATCCTCCCAAAAAAAAATGGCTCACCAAAATGTTGGGCTATGACTACAAGATAATCTATAAGAAGGGGTGAGACACTATTATGGAAATTGCCTTGTCTAGATAGTTCAAGGACAAGGGCACTCTCTTTTTCCTATATTTGCCCATATCGACTTGGATTGAGGAGGCATGCAAGTTATGGTTTACCCATCCCTCTCTGTCCCAAATAATTAAAAGGCTACAAGAGGATCCTAACTCCCCAACGAGTTATACTTGGCAGGAAAATATTATTCGACATAAGGATTGTGTGGTACTCTCCCCTACTCCACACTCAAACCCCATATATTAGTGGAGCTACACTCCTCACCAATTGTAGGACATTCAGGATTCCAAACGACTTATGCTTGTGCATGCCGCTCCTTATTTTTGGCTAGGATGAAACAAGACATTCTTACATTTGTAGTTGAATGTGATGTTTTCCAGTGCAATAAAGGGGAGATAGTGAAGACACTAGGAACCTTACAACCATTACCACTACCTCCCTCTATTTGGACAAACATTTCCATGGAATTCATTACAAGTCATCCTAAATCAGGTAACAAGTAAGTCATCATCATAGTAGTTGACCGACTCTCCAAATATGCCCATTTTTGTGCCTTACCAGACACATTCACTCCAACCTTGGTGGCTCAAGTATTCATTTATTTGGCATGCCTACTTTTGTTGTGTCTGATTGAGATCCCATAAATTTTTTAGCAGGAGTTATTCATGCTCCATGACGCACAACTCTAAATGAGTACAACATATCACCCCTGAACGAATGGTCAAAGAAAAGTAGTAAACAAATGTTTGGAGACCTACCTGCAGTGCTTTGCTTTGGACAAACAACATCAATGGGTGCAATGGTTAACTTTAACAAAATGGTGGTATAATACTAATTATTATGAAGCGACTAAGATTCCATCGTATGAGATGGTATATGACCAACTCCTGCCTTCGTTGACTTCTTATCCCTTGGGATCTTCAAAAGTGCATGCAGTTAATAAGTTGCTTCAGAACACACCGCCACTCTCACTCTTTTGAAGGATAATCTCCATTAAGCTCAAACCATGATGAAGCAACAAGCTGACCAACATCGCTCAGAAAGGTCTTTTCAAGTGGGTTACCAAGTGTTTCTTCAACTCTAGCCTTATAAGCAAACATCTCTCTAAGAAAAAGGCTTCCAAAAATTAGCTCCAAAAATTTATGGGCCTTACAAGGTTATTCAACATATTGGCCACGTAGCCCACAAACTTGCCTTGCCATCCACTTCAAAAATCCACCCAGTCTTCCATGTCTCTTGCCTAAAGAAAGTAGTGGGGCACAATTGCAAGGTTCAGACCATATTGCCTGAATTGGACGAGGAAGGTTCTCTTTGGTTATGATCAAAATTGGTGTTGGATTCACAGGAAAGGCATCTTCTCAGTTGCACTATCAAGGAAGTCCTCATCTAGTGTTAAGACACCTTGACAAAAGACGCGACATGGGAACCAACAACTATTCTCCAACAATTTCTGAATCTCCAACCTTGAGGACAAGGCTGCTTTTGAAGGGGGAGGGCATGTTAGGGTCTGACCCTAACCCTTTATTAATGTAATATGCCCAAGGGCCCCCATGAGAATCATAATTAGTTAGACTAGTAAATAAAGCACATAAGCAATTATCCACATTAATGATGATTGTAAGTGGTTGATCCTCATTCTAAAAAAGGGACCACAATTAGTTAGTTTAGTTAAGGATGGTGAATAAACGAGCCATAGCTAATAAATAAAGTGGTTAATCCACATTATGCAAGGGACTACAAGTAGTTAGGGTTTTGGATCTTATGAACTATATATAGTAAAAAATAACAAGGGAAGTTTTGTCTTGTGTTGTTTAATTGAGATCTACTCTACTCGAGGTTGTCCCCTTGAAGAAAGTGAACAATATTGTTGCAAAACTTAATAGAATATTTCCATTTCCTATCATCACATTGTGTTATTTTCTGTGGTATCTTTGGAGTATTTCGCACTTCTCATATTTTTTGCACGTTAAGAATACTACATCAATGCATGTAGAGATTTGACATAATAGTTGTAGGATTAGTGGCAATGTGGCAAGAAATAACCTTATAGAGAAAAGTTGAGCGACGCTCTAGGCGCAAAGACCAAGTGCAAATTGATTGAGAATAAGGTTTCTCTACCTTAAGGAAATACCTTTGAATATCCACCATCAGATTTCTAGATCCAATCCACACCTTTGACTCATCAAGTGCGTATGTCAGGTAGGGCCATCTGAAGGTAGGTGGGGGGGGGGGGGTGCGGGGGGGGGCTTAGTATGTGGCCTCATCATATACAACTACGTGTGCAAGGGATCACCCCCACAACCCAAATCATGTGCCACCTAAGGCATAAACATAAATTCCTTAGATCATTGAGGTGAGAGTTGGGTTCATAGTGTAACATTTAACAATTTAATTATACAAGGTCGAATAAGAGTAAAGGTGCAGAGTCCCTAACTCAATTATATACATATGTATGCTAACAAAAAATTGTACAAGCCTAGTATTATACATATGGGTTAATACTTTTCACATGAATAATGAGAAAAGGAATTAGGGGAGTGAACATGACTATATAATTCATGAATCTAATGCATACCCTAATATAAAATGGGAGTGCTACAAATTAACTCAAAGCATAATATTATAGTATATATGGAAGTTGATAGATTAACAAGGGAATTGTTGTCAAATACAAGTAAACATGTGGGTGAGGATGTAAACTTCATCTGCAAAACAATATTGTTGACGAGTCTTGTGGATATGGTATAAATGTGTATTATCCAACTGTAGAGTTGAAAATGCTATATATACCAACAAAGCAAAAAACAAATTAAGTGTGTGAAAGAGGAATGTTATAGGTGACTTACAACACTAGGGTTTGAGTCTTTACATGAGGAGGACTGAGGGTTTGTGGCAAAGAAAAAATAAAGAATCCTTAGAGTTCTTGTCTAGGATAACTTTTGTGATGCAAGCTTAGAGGACCACTTAGAATACTTTTGTGATGTAAGTGGGAGATCAAGGGTGTACTTCTTAGTGTTGATGTTAGCTTAATGTCGATCAATTAGAGTGGTTTGGAATATCTTGGTGTGATGCCTTGAAAAAAAAACATTTGTTTCTTGACGATTGTTGTTGGTCGTGGATGCCCTTGTTAGGGTTTGGATGCAATTAAAGTGTCCTAGTTTGTGATATCTAGATAGGACAAGTTGTATTGGCTTGTGATAAGTTGATGGTATATACTCGCATCTTCATTATGTTGTAATATGATGTGTATATTTACCGCCCAATTATTGTGCATTGTTCTAAAAAGCAAGCTTATGTTTCTCGTGTTAATGAGAAGTTTCTAGGGATGTTTGGTATATCAATTTATCATGAACAATTAACATATATGTTAAGTCCGTTAATAATCTAAGATGAAACAAGAAGGGCATATTTATTTATATAAAGTAATTTCCAAATTTGCTTTGTGAAGGGGATTGTGCCCCGAGGGTTGTAAATCTTATTCCCTTTAAATGTTATGTGTTTGTTTTCTTAGGTTGCTTAGTGAATTTGTTTGAATATAAATAAAACATGCTATTGAAATTTATATTTTAGATTCAACCAAATGGATAGAAGTTTAGAAAAAACACATACGAGGAACCTCAAGCATGGAGGTGAAATTTTGGAAGTGCATATTTTCAAATTTCCAATTCTTTTGGCAAAAAGGAATAGCCTCAATTAACCAAACAAGAGGTTGAGAGGAATAAGGTCATTCTTTGTTCTTTGTCAAAGTCTTATACTTTATGAAGATTACAATCTTTGTTGTGCCTTTTTTGTTTCATGAAGGATAGTATAAGAAGATATTCTTCAATGTTTGATCTACAACCATCTATACTCACAACTATTTCTATATTATGGCTGCAATCAAATATTTTGAACAAACAATTTTCACATCTAATATGACCAATATTTATATAGGGTTTATGTATAAGATAAGCAAAATAATTATTAATAAAGACACAATTATGATAATCACTAATATACAAATGTTTATGACAATTCTTGTGTTATAGAAAAATATTGGTAAGCATATCTTATTTTTATCAATAACAATTTATATGATATTTTGAAAAGTTTGTTTCAACTAGGACCATAGGATGAAGTTGGAAGTTTTGATGATGACAAGTTTGGATTGTAAATTTCTTATGTTTGAAATATAAGTGAATTGTTTTACTTTCATTTTTCTTAGATAAGTCTGTTACCACCTAGATTGCTTAATTTTTATATAATAATGTAATAACCTCCATTAAATATAATTGATTTGTTTTACTTTAAGGTTGATATGAACTAGATTTCCTAACTTTTATTTAATAATATAATAACCCTTCATTTATTGTCATATGATGAAGTGGAATCAACCTTTCATCTCTTAATCAACCCTTAACTAGCAAAGATTTAAGTGAAGTCCATCCTATATATACCTCCTTATTACCCCTTATCTAATAAAGAGAAGTAAGCTTTCTATCTTCTTCGAAGCCACTATTTAAGAGAGTAAACCCTCCATCTATTTCTTTATAAACCTTAGTTAATGAAGCTAAGAAATCAACCCTCTACATATCTTCTCAGAAACTCTTAGTGAAATAAGAGGTAGTTGTGAGGAAAATATGAAAGTAAGGTCTTGACAAGTCTTATTGGGCATTAGGAGGATTAAAGACATATTTCTCAAAGTATTTACCTATAATCTCTTGATACCTCTTCGGTAGCTAAGGGTTGACAAGGAGATGGAGGGTTGACTTATTTGTTTTGTTTGCTAAGAATTTACAAGTAGATATATGTAGGGTTGACATATTTGTTTCATTTGCTAAAAGTTTACAAGGAAATATATGTATGATTTCACATTATATTAACAACTTTCTGCCTACTAAGGAGAAGGAGAGTGGATTCCACTTTCTTAGCTAAGGAGTTAATAATAAGCCATGGAGGATTGATCTAAAATGAGACCTTTAAAGCCTTATTAGAACTCAATGCCTCAAATTAGTACCCAAGGTCTTTCCAAGCCCAAAATGTAGTGGTAGTTATTCTAGCAAAATATTTACCCCTAATATGCAAAGCCTTAGTGTAAGCATCTATTGCAAACGTCCAATGGGCCTTTTAATGCTTTACTACTCAGAATAAAACATCCATCCATGACAACTTCATACCTCTTTATTAAAGTAAATTCACCTCCTCAAGTACAAGGCAACTGACTCATTCATAAAGTCATTTCATTGAGTAGAAGGTGTGTCATGTTGTAGATCTTATAATTAAATTTATGTTAGTTATCACAAACTCCCTTAGATCCACCAATTACTCAACCATAAAAATACACCATTAATTCTATAAGGTAGATGTTAAACAATGTTAATATGATTCCAAATTGTATAAAATCTAGTGATTAACCATACATCCTAAATGACATATACCATAACATTGAAATCACATATAAAATTCAACTATATAATTCAAAATATTATAACCAATTACTTTTAAAAATCCTACATTACCCATAAATAATATATCCATCCACTCTATGTCATAAGGTTCGCTAAACTTCAACCTTGAGGTGCGAATTTTGGTGAACCTTAAAAATATTTTGAGGTTCTCGAACCTCATGGTCATTAACCAAGTCCATAGATCAAAACTCATAACCTCATGTGACAACTCAAGCTTGCAATCTATCCTTATAATTTTCATGTTCATGATATCATTTTTTTATTGATATTAATTTTTTACAATTTCATCACATATTTCATTTTCAAGTTAATATATCTATACTATTTTTTTATATATATAGACCAACCTCATCTAAATCTATAAAAAAAAATTCAAACTCAAACTAAACCTCATCATTACCGAACCCAAACTATATAATATTACTTCCCCTTAGTAAAAAATTCGATCATATCTATTCCTTTCTATTTATTATAATTCATCACTAAATTTTCACTTTCACATTGTATTATAACATTGCGAAACAATGCGAAATTTCCACAAATGTAAACGAGAGAGAGTAAAAGAACATAAAGGGAGGTATTGTATTTTCAAATATATTTAAGAGGCATAAAGAGGACAAAAAGGTGTACTTCGGCATGCAAATGAACTCACAGCTCGGTGAGACAACGATATGCCAAACAAAGGGAAGCTGACGGTAATTAAAGTAAATAACAAAAGGACAAAAACAAGTCTCCCATCATACTGAACATAATTTATTCTCTGAAATGTCAATACAGTCAAACTATAATACTCAACTTCACATCTTCCTATTTTCTTGTTCCTCTGCGATCAACAACAAGCTCATCCCTCCTTTTCTCTCGTGGTGGACTGCTTACTGGAACTGAATAATGGCCGGCATCCGATGGCATCCTGAGGATTTCGATCAAGTTCAGTCTCGGGTTCAAACCGCAGCAAATGCGGAATTGTTTTCTGACGACGATCGATCAATAGCTGCGGATTCATGGTCTATTAAGAGTGAGTATGGCAGCACGTTGGACGACGAACAGCGCAATGCCGATGCCTATGCAGCTCTCTCATCTGGTGTCTTCGGAACATCAGACTACAGGTAGCCAAACCCCTTCAATTTTCAGTTTTGGACCTAAGTTTCTGAACATTACGCTGCTGCAATTCTCTGTTATTACGATGCCTTTTTAATGTCTAATGAATGGTTGTTCTGTATCTGCGGTTTTTTTAAATAGCTGGAAACGGGCTTCGGGTAACTAGGTTTCTGTATTATGGGTTTTCCGGGATTCGGATCCAAGATCTAGGTCGTTTAATTATTAGCGAAAGGCATTGTCATTGATTCCGTAAAATCGACGGTCAAAAGATTGTGTTGTCTCGACGATTGTTTCGGTTTGTCTTGCCGTCAACTGCTCGCCAACTTACGGGACGTCATTTGCATTGTCTAAGGGCCACGGGGTCTATGTTTCGCTGTTATTGAGCCGTGTTTTGCGGAAATAACTGCTTAATTGGAAGCACAGGTCTAGTTTTGCCAGTTAAGGGCTTTTGCCATATGAAGCCATTTTCCTTCAGAAATTCTGTGAAAAACAACACTTCCATTCACAACTGGGAAACAATTACAATCAGAATCCAGAAAATAAAATTGTACTTCAGAAATTGTGTGAAAAACAACACTTCCATTCACAACTGGGAAACAATTACAATCAGAATCCAGAAAATAAAATTGTACTGATAAATTTAGGGCCACATACTTGAACCTTGTTTCCCTCTTCAACTGCAATTACAATCACAATATTAAGCCTCTAATTCCCTTGTCTTTGTTATTTTGGCTTTTAGCGTTATAAAGGATGAAAATCCATTTTAACCCTAGATCCTAAATCTATCAAGTACCCTTGTATTTGTTATTTTGGCTTTTAGCGTTATAAAGGATGAAAATCTATTTTAACCCTAAATCTATCAAGAACTTATTTATATTGAAAAGAAACGAAGTTATCAAGAACTTATTTATATTGAAAAGAAACGAAGTTATAAACTTTTAGATCTTTAAAAAGTATATTTTATTTTGATTTTGATTTTGAATTACAAGGGTTATAAATGTAAGTTGTAACACATTTAAACAATAATGAATGGTAAAATATATATAAACCTATATCGATTTTCATCTTGATTTATAAATATTATAGATGTAAAACATCTCAACCATCTTAAATAGTAAAATACATCTAGTTTTTCTTAATATAAAAGTAAACAGAGAAAGTAACCTATGTTGACTACCATGCAAGCTATCAAAATTATTTTTAAAATTAATACTAATGCAAGCAAGATAATATAAAATGATTGATAAAATATTTATTTAGCTATTAATATTTATTATATTATTTTATTGTTGATAAAATATTTTATTTAATTATTTATGCAAACGAGATTTATATACAGATTTTATTAAAATAAATGATGAAACACTATCAGAACCACACTAAACATCAACAAAACACCAAATGGGGCTGCCTATACACCAAAAACACCCACTATGCTAAATGGCTCACGGTCCAGTAACAAACATAACTCCAACAATGCTAGGCAGTAGTAGCAAGGGACCCAAATCAGGGTAACCACTAGAACAGACTCAGGATCAGTGACAGTCGGTTCCCAACCATTATTATTTGGTTCAGGGGCATTTGCAGCCCTCCAAGATGGTAAGCACAAGTGTAGGAAACTCATCATTCTGTTGGGCTGGGTAGTCATTTGTGCTGAATCTTCCTCCTCTCTTTCCTTGCTCGGCAAAGATGATGACATGGGAAGACTTGATGCATCTCTGTCACTACAGACAGCAAATTGAATGTGCAGGAGTGGCTCGAAGTGGCACTTTGCTGATAGTGCAGAAGGCCCTCCCTATAAACCAAGAATATGTTGTAGATGGGCCACATCTGTTTCCACATTCTGAATTTGTGTGACAATATGCACATACAAGTTCTCACAGATTGGGGAGTTGTCATACCAAGAGAAACATCTAGCAGAGTGTGTGTTTAAATAAGGCATAATCCCCTTTTTTCCAAATGTAAAGGAGAATTTCCACTTTTATTAACGGCCGCGAACCTCAAAACTCCGCAACCCATGGTATTGCATTATTTTCAATTTTCAGAGTAAACAAATACATCACAACTAATTTGCATAATGGTATGGTGCCACTTAGATTATTTTTCGAACATATTCATCATCACCGAGGTGGAAAAAAGATGGTTGAATATAACGAACCAAAAATTAATTGTTAATGGGAACAAAGACCCCGAGGCTTCTCCAATATGAAACTAGGTGGGTGTAGTCTGAGCTGATCCATGTATAGCATGAAAAGTCCTATTCAAAGTTTTGGAGGACAATTTGAACCATCTGCTTATTTTGATGCAGCATAACCCAGATACCATGTTTTTCTAGGTCACAAGTTCTCTAGATGGTGATAAAATTTCATATTGATTTGGACTATGGTAACAAAATTGTGCCATCGATGACAAGGTCATACAAAGTTAGACAACAACAATACTCAGTCTACACTCTTTAGTTTCACTATATTCATTCTACATGGATCCATCTCTCACATAAACTTAAATCCCAATGCAAACTACATTTGCAAACATGATTCGAGCAATTTTAAAAGTCAGGATGCTAAAGAAATGGATATACATACAAATTACTTTCTTGTTATGATGACGGTGGAAATATCAATATTTATATGAGCTGTTAATTTGTCATGCCGGGACACAATAGCATAATAAATATATATTAATATTAGGGTAAATTGCAATGGCTGAATATTAAATATTGAGAATAGGAAAAATAACGTTTTTCTAAAACTGAGAAAATTAAAGGTTTTTAACATTCAGAAGTTACATGTAATAGTGTCACAATTTACACGCCTTGAAGGAAATGGTACTTGCTGTTGGCAGAAAATAAAGGCCTCAGGTTTGAGATTCGAGCCAACAAAATGTGGTCTTTCTAAACCCTGAGGATACTGGTATTTTCAATGCCCCTAAGGGATAAGGTCTCCCCCAAAATATCATTAGGCAATTGCAAGAACAGATGTAAATAAAGCAAAGAGATCGTACATTAACATGTAAAGACACATCCATTTGTAATCAGCACATAACAAAAGGTAAATCATCTATTGCAGTGACTATTTCTATTAGCATTCTAAAAACACATACAAACAACATATTCCAGTACAATAGTCCATACCAGGCAACCTCCTTGCCCCTCGATCATCATTCATACATCTTGCATTCCTTGTAAATATCAACTATTTTTAATCTTCAGGGATCATCATGGCCGTGGAGACTAATCTAATTCCTTATCTTTTCTACACATATATAAAGAATGAAAGTAGTTACTATTTGGGTATAATTAGTTAATGTTGCAAAATCTTGTTGCGGCAGAAAGTCTGGTACGCATAATGTTCCAACGAGTGGGCAAAAAGGGTCTGTCAGGTCTGTCAGGTGCGTTGTTGTCGCAGGCTTGGTAAGGTGTGCATGATTCCAAAATTGCAAAACAGGCCCCGACAAGGCCCAACCACTATATTTCTCTCGCCCTTGAGACAACTTGTTATTGCAGCAAAATATGTGCCAACTCTGGAATTCTCTGTTCAACCTCAATAAATTGCTGATAATCCTCCCCTGCCTTAACCACTTATCATTTTATGTTTTCTAACTATTTACAAATTTCTTTTCATCTTGTTTTGTTGATTTCTTTACGACGGATTTATCCTTCATCAAAATCTACAATTCTGATTTGATAATTTTATGCAAACTAATTAAAATGCTGAATTGGGCTTTTGCTTTAGTCTATAACTTTTTCAATTTATTGTTGTACCTTTAATGCTTAGCTCTGCCTTCTTTGATTCACTCATTAATTTGAGATATTTAAGTGTTGACACCTAATCATTGGGATTGGGTGAATATTTGTAAATAATGTAAATAGTAAATAATGGAGAATAGGAATATGAAGAGACACTGGGAGGTGAAGCCCAAGAGTCTCTCCCTCCTTTTATATATCCATGAGCAATCTCAATGAAGAAACACAATTTCATTTGAGTTACCTCTTGGCCTGACATGGTATCAGAGCCAACTCCATTTTTAGTTTCTCTGCCCTTGTAACGCCCTTTTGCCATTTCTGCAGTCTTTCCCATTTATGCAGTCTGCCATATTCTCTGCCCTTTAGTCTGCCATATTCTGTGTCTTTTTTAGGTTTGTTGAATACACATCTCTGTGGCATTCAAATCGCACTAGATGAATGTGGGAGTGTCGCTGTCGTGTGAGGAGGAGAACCACCAGCTAAAGAAATTAGTAAGCCAACGAAACATTTTTATTTGACTGTGTTAATCTTGTTATTGACTTTTTTGTGAGCTAGAACTTATTTTTTGCGGGCTGGAACATTGGTCTCACCTCATAGTCGGCCTGTGCAGCTCGACCTCACTTGCACTATTGGCCTCCGGTGGTATCTCCACTGTCATGTCTGACTAAAAAAATACCGTGTGACAAACTTCTGGTTCTCACCGTTCACAGTCCCACTCCTATCACACCGGTCCACTGCAATACCAGGTTCACAGTTTATATACTACCAGTTCACAGCTCAATATAATACCACTCCACCCCGCTCATATATGCTCATTGGTATTGAATTCGTTGCCATTACTACACTAAATAATACACTGCATCCCATTACCATATAACACCTCTGTTAAAATTGGCAACTAGGGCCAAACTCCACATGGGTCATCTTATTTATGACAGATGATATTTTTCTTGGATTCCTCTCTCCGAGAGGTGTAGGATTGATCTAAAGATCATCCGATTCTGACATGTACAAATGAAGTTATGAATTTATTTTGATTATGGACAAATTATCAAGGTAGACCTCTTCTATATGTTGGCTCACCTAATCCAATAGTCGCGTCTCTTGACCCCCACCGATTGGTATATATAGAGGTTCTTTCTCCCTCATTTGATACATCTAAGTGCTCATCATCTCCTCTGAAATAGGACGACATCTGAGGCAGGACGCAAGTGGCAAGGGTCGAGTTTATGATGAGACCCATCTCTATTTAGGGTTCGATTTTCTTGGGAGAAAGAGCCACAAGTCTGTGGCATCATGCATGGAGGATAGGAGGTTTGTCTGGGCAACATATCGCTTGATTTTGGGTACAAATTTCTTGTTGAATAGAGCCGCAGTCAGAGGAAAGCTTATTGGATGGTTTTTTGTGCTATTTGGTGAGGTGTATCTTTGTTACAGGGCGCATGAAGAGAGCCGCTACAATAGCTAGTTGTTAAGCTGTTTGGAGGGTATGAAGGCATGGATAAGTCCTTCTCTCTCTAGGCTGCATATGCTCAGGCTTGAGCGCGAGCAGGTCATAATTCTTTCATGAGTTTGGGACTGTTTTATCTTGCCACTGATTTAGGGTTGTTGGAGGGTTCATTGAGGAGGAGCCTCAAAGCTCTAAATCAGTGATTGGATGTCTTCTAATGGTAAATCACTGTAATGGAGAAAGAGGGCTGAAGCAGGCAGCCCTAACCAGTGACCTAGATTGTAGAGGAAAGACATATGCTCTTGAAGCTAACTGTGTTTGTGCCCTAATGAGTATTCAAAATTGCAGTATAGAAATCTCCAGCCCTTGGTGCCACAATTGCAGTTTCAATGACTCATCTTCATGTTTAAGAGCTTTGATGTCAGATCTTCTATTTGGCAAGTCAGTATTGACTTTAAATCATTGTACTCTATCTCTCTCTCTGCTGAACTATTGAAGAATATAAGAAGAATTGATCAAGGGTGTTTCCCCACATTGGGGTTTGTCCCTGGCTGGTGCCACATCTTGTGTCCTCTTGTCTTCTACTATTTATGTTTATGTTTTATCTGCATTTTACTATCATGTTGATATGATTGCTAATCTTGATATTGATATTGGGCTAATAAATAAATTGAAGTAAAATTGCTCTAAAGCATAGAACATTCCATTGTTACCTAAAATCAACAACCTCCCCACTGTAACACCTCCCATCTGGGATATTCGACAGTCATACCTCCCTCCCATATTTGACTGTCATAACTCTGATTTTTAAATCCGCTCCCCACTGCGCCTTTTGACTTTAGTTTGCGCTGTTCATTATCTGATTATGCTATGTGCGTTGGTTGACCTTTTCTTAATGAAGACCGAATGGTGTTTTAAAAATAAAATAAAGGTGGATAGTCATTATATCAATGGTACGATATAATATCATAAAGGGTCGTATGGTAATGTTCATTGAGTTTTTTTATGAAGGTGACTTATGGTATAGATATAATGGTTCATGCAAAGATATGAAACTATGAGATTATTTTAATGGTTATATGTTATATGGCATGGAAGGTATATAACCATCATACAAGTCATGTGTTGGATACCATAATGTATATGTTGGAGCTTGCTTTTTAGTTGAAGCTTTTTGAAGACATAGCCAATCATTTGTAGTACATAGGCATCAATTTGTTGTTGCAAGTATTATAATAATTTTGAGGCCAGATAAGACTATATGATGCTTTCACTAATATCAATTGTTGGAGTAGTCCTCTTTGGGAAAGAGAACTATCCAGAATGGTTGCGGAAGATAAAACACACTCTCATTTTCAATGAGTTGTGGAAAGGAGTTTGTGTAGGAGAAAGAGATAATAAACCAACAAAGCCCACCTCAGATAAGGAGATTGCCATTTGGGAAAACAAGAACAACAAGGCCTATGCCTTGATTGCAACATCTGTAAATGAAGAGGTGAGTCGTCATATTTCACCATTTTCAAATGTTTTTGAAGCCTTACAAAAGTTGAAGGAACTCTATGACTCACACTCTGAATTTGAAGTTGTCCAATTGATGATTAAATTGTTCAGTCTTGAATTGAAAAATGATGATCCTATTGCTTTAGCATCAGAAGTAAGATCTATTATGCATGATGTCAAAGCCATTGATGTTCAACTAGACATTCCTCTTATAGCTTTTGTCAAGGCACTTTATCACACTTATTCAAAATATCTTGAGTCATTGCAAGCAAATGGAAACCTCAAAGAGATTACCTTTGACTCTCTTGTGAAGAAATTTGTTGAGAAAGAGAGTTTTTGGAAAGAAGACAACTCCTTAGTCTTCTGAAGAAGCTGTGTGTCTTGCACATAGAGAGAAGAATCATGCTCAAGATTCTTGTAGAGGAAGAGGTGGTCGAAGAGGAAGAGGAAGAAGAAATTTCAGAGGCAGGGGGGGCAGACACTCTCAAGGAGAAAAATCTGATCTTCATTGCATACGTTGCAATAGAGATGGACATGATGCATCTACATGTAAGTTGCCTTGGGATAGAATTGAGTAGGAAAGAAATCAAGCCAAAGGTAAAACCAATGACAGAGGGAAAGGTAAAGCACCCGAATCTGCTCATTATGTTGTGGCACATTGTAATATTGGAGTAACTGAAGATTTGTTCCATGCTTCACTTTCTTCTTGGAAAAATGATTGGTTGCTTGATTCAGGGGCAACTTGCCACATGACTTTTAGAAGAGATTTTTTTGAAGAATTTAGTGACAATGTTGATGGAGCAATATACTTTGCAGACAAATCAAAACTCAAGTCATTAGGGCTTGGCACAATCAAGCTCAAATTGCTTGGTCTTCCAGACTTTCTTCTGCATGATGTTTTATATCTTCCACAGTTGAAGAGAAACTTGTTGTCCTTGGTCCACATCCGCTAGCAAGGACACTCCATTCATAAGTTTGATGGCAAGGTTGAGGTCAGAAAAGCATCAGATCACTCCCTTGTCATGATGGGGATAGAAGAAGAAAGACTTCTGAAGCTGCAAGGTACCTCTACTCGTGCACAAAATTTCTCATACAGTTCTCATTATGATGAAGGTACATTTCCATCAAGTCTTTTATGGCATGCTAGATTTGGACACTTGAACTATGACGTCCTTCGCTTGTTGAAGAAAATTTGTGTTATTGGTTTGCCTACAATTCCTAGGAAACTTAAGCAATGTGATGCTTGTATTCTAGGAGAGCATAGCAAACAGCCTTTTCATGATTCACATTCCAGAGCACATATAAAACTAGAACTTATTCATTCAGATTTATGTGGTCCAATGCCTGTTCCTTCTGCAAATGGAAATAAATATATGATGAAATTTATTGATGACTACACCAAAATGTGTTGGGTTTATTTATTGAAGAACAAATCTGATGCTTTTCAAACTTTCAAGAATTTTCATGCATGGATTGAAAATGATGCACAATCTCATATTCGCTCTATTCGCACTGATAATGGAAAATAATACACTTCAAATGAATTCGAAAACTATCTTCACCAACATGGGATCAAACAACAAACAAATGTGCCTTATAATCCCCAACAGAATGGAGTAGCTGAAAGAATGAACATGACAATCTTAAATATGGTACGTTACATGATGTTTTTCAAGAATGTAAAATTGATGTTTTGGGCTGACGCAGTTCTATGTGCTGTGTATGTAAAGAATAGATGTCCATATAATGCTATTAGAAACAAGACTCCTTATGAAATATGGTATGGCCACATTCCTTCAGTAAAGCATCTTAGGGTCTTTGGTTCCACCTGTTACTTTGATACCAAAGGAACTAAGAAACAAACTTGGTGCAAGGAGTTGTAAGTGTATCTTCTTGGGGTATTCAAATACCTCCAAAGCATACTGTCTCTATGATGAAGTTAATAAGAAGTTTGTTGTATCTAGAGATGTAATCTTTCTTGAATCTTCCAAAGCTAACAATGTTGTTGAGTGGCAGCTTCATCGCTTGGATAGATTCAGACATGCAAAATCATTTCAAGAATTTGATAATCAGATTCCACATCTTGAAGGGGGGATTCATATACTGGATCAATCTGTGAAATCTTTTTTAGAAACACTCTCTCCCCCACATGAAGCTTTGGCCACAGATGATACTTTTAGTGATGTGATTGACAGAATTGGGAGACTCAATATTGATTCAGTCCCAACCCAGTCAATTGAGCAGCCTGGGCCATCTTAGAAAGGTCCTCCAAAATCGCTGACAAAGACACTTGAAAGTGTTCATCCTGATGAGGTTGGAAAGATAGGAACAAGAAATTCAATTGGGAAAAATGGAGGTGATATAGATGATTCTGATTCACCTGTTGATATGGATGTTTCTTATGATTGTGAACTGAATTTGTCTACAGATTTTGAACCAACTTCCTTTAAAGAATTTGCTTCTCACGATGAATGGAAAGAATCGATGCGAAAGGAGTATGATGCCTTGATAAAGAATTACACTTGGAAGTCAGTTGATCCTCCATTGGGAACCAAACCAATTGGCTGCAAGTGGGTCTACAAGAACAAGTATATAGTTGGTGACTCACTTGACAAGTGCAAAGCAAGGCTTGTGGCAAAAGGTTTTGCTCAGAAGGAAGGGGTTGATTATGAGGAGACTTTTGCCCTCACAACAAAATGGGCTACCATTCGGACACTCTTTGCCTTGGTAGCTCAGAATGATTGGAAAGTCCATCAAATGGATGTAAAAATTGCTTTCTTGAATGAAGATCTGAAACAAAATGTTTTTATGCCCCAGCCAGAAGGATTTGTTGTGAAGGGCCATGAACATAAAATATGCAAACTTGTGAAATCCTTGTATGGCCTCAAGCAAGCACCACGAGCTTGGTATGAAAAGTTAACTGAGCATCTTTTGAAACTCAACTTCAAACATTATGATCTTGATGATGCAACTTTCTTTGCCAAGAAAGTTGGCAAAACAATTGTATATCTTGTGGTACATGTAGATGATCTTTTGATGACAGGGAACAATGAGAGCTACATTGCACCCATAAAGAAGGAATTGAGGAAAGGTTTTGAAATGATTGACTTGGGCTATGTTCACTACTATCTTGGTATTGAAGTAACTGAACATTTGAAGTCTATATTCATGTCTCAAAAGAAGTACATTGGAGATCTGTTGAATAGGTTTGGCATGGCTGAGTGCAATCCATTGAAGGAAACATAACTTAAAGCTCACATCCATTGATGGAAACATAACTTAAAGCTCACATCCATTGAAGGAAAAGAATTTGAGGATGCAACAAAGTATAGATAACTTGTAGGAAGTCTCAACTACCTGACTACTACCAGACCAAACATTTCATTTGCTGTTGGAATCCTCTCCAGGTTTATGCAAAAGCCTTGTGAGGGACATTGGTTTGCTGCAAAAAGAGTTCTAAAGTACTTGAAGGGAACCGAAGACTTTGGACTCAAGTATACATAGGTGGGCGAATTCAGCTTGATCAGATACTCTGATTCAGACTTCGATGGATACAAAGAAACTGGGGTATCTACTTCAGGTTATGCTATGAGTCTTGGATCAGGAGTTGTCTCTTGGAGGTCACGCAAACAATCAGTTATAGCAGATTCCACAATAAAGGTAGAATATGTGGCAGCAACTGAAGCAACAAAAGAAATTGTGGCTCAGGAAAATTCTGGAAGATTTACAGGTGAAACAAGTGCATTCAACTCCATTCATGATTGACAACTCCTCTGCAATAAAGTTGCTTAAGAACCCAAAGTTCCATGATCAAACGAAACACATCAATACAAAATACCATCTGATTTGACATCATGTTGAAGCCAAGACAATCCATCTACGCCATTGTTCCACTAATGAGTAGATTGCAGACATCTTCACCAAAGCGCTTGGAAGAGAAAAGTTCGAAAGGTTCAGAATGATGCTTGGACTCACCAACATCCCTTCAGATTAAGGGGGGAATGTTGACACCTAATCATTGGGATTGGGTGAATATTTGTAAATAATGTAAATAGTAAATAATGGAGAATAGAAATATGAATAGACACTGGGAGGTGAAGCTCAAGAGTCTCTCCCTCCATATTTGTAAATAATGTAAATAGTAAATAATGGAGAATAGAAATATGAAGAGACACTGGGAGGTGAAGCCCAAGAGTCTCTCCCTCCTTGTATATATCTATGAACAATCTTAATGAAGAAACACAATTTCATTTGAGGAGTTACCTCTTGGCCTGACATTAAGTCATCTTGGTCTGCCTTTCTTTCAATGACAGAGATGTTGGAAAAAGTAACTAGTTTCGGTCTTCATAATTGTCATTTTAATCATGTCAATAGTATATCTTATATAATAAGCAAAAGAAGAAAGAAAAAATATTATTGTAAAGCATGGGTTTCATGCTTCTTTTGAATGGTCTTCTAGGTAAAGCATGTTCTTCATGCATCTAGGGTTTATCATGTCATAAGATTTATTGTCATGAGTGAAGAGAGTCAATGTCATGTATATAAGACCCATTTGGGCAAGATGTACCATGTAAAAGAATTTATTTTGAGTCAAGACAGTCAAAATAAGCCTCCTAGCACAAGTCGGCCCTGCCAGAGACGAGTTGGCCTTGCCAGAGACGAGTTGGCCTTGCCAAAGACGATTCAACCCACACAAATGAGTATAAATAGACGCTATGCAACCTCATTTGCTCATCAATTCGATCTGCAATAAAGAAGCTTGATCTGAAGTGCGAATTTCAAGGAGAAGATCAAGAAAGGAAAGGAAGGAGGAAGCAGAAGCTAGAAGAAAGAAAAATCAAAGTTTTGCCGTAGTTCTCTCTCACATGTGCGAAGTAGTTGTGTTGCTGCAGGGACCGAAGTTGCAGAATTACTGCAGGTCTGAAATCTTGAAGTTGGGGGTCGAAATTCTGAGTTTGGTGCAGTTTTGGAAGGATTTGTCTCTTGTTGACTTGGTTTGACTTTAACCTAATTGGAAGGTCTTCTTGCTGACTTGGTGCTAGAGGAGACTTTGATCTTGAGGTTTAGGTCTTGGTTTTCTCACTTGAAGCAAATTCTATAAGAAAAGAGATTTTCTAGGTTTTCCCCTTGGAGGAGTTTTGCCTTTTAGCTTGGAGCCTAATTTCTATGTTCATTGTCTTTATTACTTTGAACTTGATAATTGTTTGATGAAGAAGATCTAATAAAGAAACACAAAAAACCCCGATCGGGGTGCGTGCCGGAGGATGGTAGTGCCTGCAGATAGTAACGAGGAGTAGAGGAGAGGTATGTCCCAACCCCCCCCAACACGCTCAAAGTGACGGGTGCGGTGGCCCTTCGCATGAGTACATGCAAGGGTGGTGGGAAAGGTGGCAGAGATGGCAGGGGTGAGGTGAGACACATAGTAATTAAGGTGAGACAGGTGCGTAAGAATTGTAATTTGGTTTGTGGAGTAAGGAGCTGGAGCAACAGAGAAGGAAGGTGACGACAACAACAACAACAACCTCGGAGCGGAAACGGGTATGTATCTTGGCTCTTCGCCTCCTTTGCAATGTTGACCTGGTTTGATTCTTGCTGGGGGGAGAGGGAGATACCCGAGAAGGGAAATTGGGGGAAATGCAGGGGAAATTGGTGGAGGCATTGAGCTGTATTAGTTTGGCTTCGCGTCTTTGTTTTGAGCCTGCTAGGATTTGGTTTGGCCTGTGGCTGTGAGGACCTTATTGTGGGCGGCACTGGGATCCTGGGCTTTGCATACTGTGGGCTAAGAGGGTCTGGTTGTTGGGGATGGGTAGGTAGCCGTTCAACATTGGAGGCTAAGGGTAGCAAAGGGCAGCTAACATGTTGGGTTGGAGGATGGACCAGTGGTTGCAACCATGGCAAGCTATGGGGAACTGGGAATAATTTCCGCGCTAAGAAACCAACTAGGATCCCTGTGGGGGAGGACGGGCATGACAAGGGCAGAGGAATGGCTTTGGCTTACAGGGCAGAGGGGAATGGGATGGCGCTGAAGCTAAGCCCATTTGCATGGCCTCGACAGGGGCCTGCTATCCACACTGAGTATATGAGGCAACGGAGAAGGAGGAGTGAAGAGCAAGAAGGGATAAGGAGCCCAACCATGTCTCAAGATTGGCCCATCGGCCACCCTGTCCCCTGTTCTGCTCGTAATTGGGACAAGACAAAGAACGGAGTGAATGACAACATTGACAATCCCAAACATGATAGCGATATGCTACAATGCTTGCGGTTAACATCTCTTTCTTGTGAACAGGTTTCGAACTGTGTTGATATGGCTCGGCCAGCAAGAGGATGGTGTTGTGGAAGACAAGGCCAAGAGCCTGGAAAGGCTAAGGACCCGAGCACGTCGGAACCCCGCAGAGGAAGGAAATCAGTGGAGCATCTTATCAGTGAAGCAGTTGCGACATACCGAGAAGGAACAAATGAAGGCATTCAGAATTTGTTAGAAGAAATCAAGCATGGCAGTGAGACAGAGGAGGAGATTATGGAGTGGATTTTCTTTGGAAAATTAAGAGGACAATTCAAGGTATTTTTTCAGCCATTCTTGTTCTATTTTTCTCCAAAAATCTATTCTTTTTTTCCCTAAAATTTTTAAAACCCTAGTGTTTTTATGCAAAATCCATATTTGTAATTTTTTTTTGGTAAAAAATTGTGGCCGTTATTTTCTTCTATTTTTTTCTCAACAATTGTTGAACTTTGCAGGGTTATTTTGAGGGATTTCGTTAGCAAATTTGTGAGGTATATTTTGGAGCTGATTTAAGAGTTTATTTTCTGATTTGTGGGAGCTTCTTTCCTTCTCAAAATTTACAGATCTTCCCCAGGTATTCGTGGCCTCTATTCCTCTTTTATTTTTCTCTAAAAAAAAATTTGCCATAGAATTCTAAAACCCTAGGATTTTCTATGCAAAATTTTCATTTATTCCTATAGAAGTTGTCACGATCCCCTAAAACAAGAATGATCCGGCTTCAGTTCACTATCATTTAAATGAACAAGGGATAAAATTCTGCAACTATTGTGGGAAGGAAGTTAAGGATGAGGGGATCCATAGAATTAAAGAACACCTAACACATTATAGAGGGCAAGTAAAACCTTGTGAAAATGTTTACGATGATCTTAAAGTAGAGATGCAAAGTCTAATTGAAGTCTACAATGAAGAAAATGGGAAAAACAAAAGAATTAAAAAAGATATAGGCAAAAGTCAAAAGGATAAAACTATGGTTAGTGACCTTGATTTTGAAGAATATATGCTCAGTTTTGAAGATTCCTCTAGTTTCCTTGGTAGAGTTGGAGAGGGTTGTTCAAGTGCTTCTAACTTGAAGAGGACAACAACCCGTAAAGGGATTGACTCCTTTGTACCCCGCACCACCGCTCGTTCTCAAGCAACCCTTGATGTTAAATGGAAGAAGATAGAGAAGGAGGCTACATATGAATGCATTGCTAGATGGTGGTATGATGCAAACATACCTTTTAATGCTAATAATTCTGCGTATTATCAACACATGATTGATGTTATAGTTTCATGTGGAGCAAACTTCAAAGGCCCTAGCTTCCATGATGTTAGGGCGACACTTTTACAAAATGAGGTCCAAATAATACAAGAGTACCTTACAAAGTTCAAACAATCATGGACCAAAACAGGATGCATAATTATGTCTGATGGATGGCCTGATGGTAGATCTCGCACCATACTAAATTTCTTAATTGCTTGTCCAAACGGTACTATGTTTCTCAAATCTATTGATGCATTTGATCAAGTGAAGGATGCATAATTGCGATTTCGTCTTTTGGATGAAGTAGTTATGGAAGTAGGGGTTGAAAATGTTGTACAAGCAATCACAGATAATGCCTCTAACTATATTGCAGTCGGAAAGATGTTGGAGGAAAAACACCCCACCATTTGGTGGTCTCCATGTGCAATCTATTGTTTGGACCTCATGCTTGAGGATATTGGCAAAACTGAGTGGGTGAAGAAGTGTGTGGATGATGCAAAATCCATAACCGGGTACATCTACAACCACTCATGGGTTTTGAACCTTATGAGAAAGCACACAAGGGGTAAAGAGCTTGTTGGATCAATCATCACACGATTTGCAACCAATTTTCTTTTGTTGCAATCCGTTGTTCAACAAAAATCGAACTTGAGGAAGATGTTTTCATGTGATGAATGGAATTCATTTCAATGGAGAAAAAAGGTTGAAGGGAAACAAATGGTTGACCAAGTATTTGATAAAAGATTTTGGTCAAAGGTAGACGAGATTGTGTTATTTAGTGAGCCTCTTATCAGAGTTTTGTGGATGGTGGATAGTGATAAACCTGCCATAGGTTTTGTTTATGAGGCCATGGATTAGGCCAAGGAACAAATAAAGACAACATATGGGGATAAAAGACGAAAGTACATTCCTATATGGAGAATCATTGATGAAAGATGAAACAAACTTCTCCATAGACCTTTACATGCAGCTGGCTACTACTTAAATCCAAGGTATGTAATTTTGGATTTCAATGCTCATTGCTTATAAGTTATAAGTTTTAACTTTTAACTCTTGTTGACTTGATGAATATGTTTTTGTTTTCTAAACTTTGAAGGTACCATTACATTAAAATTTTTTAGGCTGATGGGGAGGTATTAGGGGGATTGTAATTCCAAGATTTAAGATCAAATTCATAACAAGCTCTTGAATTTCAGTGAGAGTATCAGTACCTTTGGAATTTCTATGGTTGTAAGAAATAAAACAAAGAATCCTCCAGGTAAGAATTGTCAAAATTTGCAATTCTTATATCACTCATTTCAATTTACGATTGTTGAGTCCGAGTTTCAAGTTTCAAATTCATTTGCTAATACTTTTTTTCCTTCCACCCTTTCTGTAGCCTATTGGTGGCAACAATTTGGTAGTGAATGCCCTAAATTGCAAAAATTTGCAATTCAAATATTGAGCTAGACATGTAGTGCTTTAGGGTGTGAGCGGAATTGGAGTGCATTTGAGCGTATACACACTAAGAAGAGGAATTGTTTGGAGCAAAAGCAGTCGAATAACATGGTTTTTGTTCAGTATAACTTTAGGTTGAGGCGTAACCAATTGCTGAATAAAACCTCTGAATCAAGCAACAATGTCTTGGCTGACTTTGATCCAATATCATAATGGGTTGTGGAGAGTCAAGAACCAACATTTGACAATGAAGACCTTTCTTGGTTGGATTTGGACCCACCTCCACAGGTTGCAGAGGCAGATATATCATAAGCACCAGTAGCAACTTCAGGGCTAGTGGAATCAAACCATAATCCCATTGCATACTTGGACGCTACTCATTCTTCAAATGAGGATGATGACTCTGATGATGATTGATCATTGATGACATTGGCAATTAGCAATTCTAGGCTGTAGTTGTAGTATCATACTATCATGTTATTTTGGACTATAAAGGCCTTTTAGAGCCTGCTTCTTGATGTTTTTAACTTTTTTGGTTCAATGATGTTTTGCACTAAGTGCTATTTTGGTTATTTGCACTATTACTTGCTATATAAATGAGAAATTTTGCATATATGTGTTTAAATGGTTTGGATTCATATGGATGCACATGAATATATCTATTTTTTTCTTTAAACTATAAATATTTTGTGTGTTTTTGGTAAACCGTTTTTTCTTTTAATATTTGTTTAATGTTTCCCTTTGTTAATTCAGTTTTTTCCTTGTTCCAATCTAGTTCTGACCTGTTCCTGGTCCATAAGGTTTTTCGGTTCGATCAACGATTCAGTTTTGATAACATTAATAAGTACACAAGGTCAAAAGATTTCCTTGAGGAATCAACTACATAGAATAAGGAAATCAAAGGATGAAGACATGGCCACCTATCTAATGAAAATCTCACAAATAAGAGATGAGTTGCAAGGGCTTGGGGAGACTATTATAGACTCTGAGATGACTATCTGTGTATTAAATGCCTTGCCACTTGATTGGAAGTAGTTTGCAACGAGCATCTACTCAAAGAAAGATACCACACCTTTTGATGAATTGTGGGCTCAATGTATCTTGGAAGAATCTAGGATCAAGGCAAAGGATGATATTGAATCAAATGAAAGATCTC
The DNA here is from genome assembly GCA_000404065.3 of Pinus taeda. Lineage (NCBI taxonomy): Eukaryota > Viridiplantae > Streptophyta > Pinopsida > Pinales > Pinaceae > Pinus > Pinus taeda. The sequence goes on along the minus strand of APFE030275699.1, from coordinate 16,287 downwards.
AAGCCTTCATTGCAAGAACTAAGAACTTGAGGAAGGGGAAGTTTGGAAAGTCCAAGAAGAAGAAAGACATGTCCAAGCTTCAATGCTTTGGATGCAATGAGTATGGACACTTTAAATGGGATTGTCCAAACAATAAAGTGAACAACAAAAGGAAGGAAAGAAATGAAGCTCACATAGCTGAGGAAAGGGGAGAACTTGAGAAGTCGAAAGGAGAATGTTGACACCTAATCTTTGGGATTAGGAAAATCCATGTAAATATTGTAAATAGCAAAATAAAAGAAATTGGAAGATGAAGAGACATTGGGAGATGAAACCCACTAATCTCCCTCTCCTTGTATATATCCATCTTTTCTCTCAATGAAAAACACAATTCATTCGTGGAGTTACTCCTGGCCTAACATGGTATGAGAGCCAATCCCATTTTTGGTTTCCCTATGCTCTTGTATCTCTTATTCTCTCTGCCATATTTTGTCCCTCTGCTCTCTGCCATATTATTTGCTAGATTCTGTCAATTGAAATCCCTTGGCGCTGACTGTGAGTGCTGGTTTTGGTTTTCAGTGCATTGAAGGTGTATTTCTCACAGTCTGGTTGAATCTCTTCAGATAGTGACCATGGCTTAACTCCTGATGAGTGCTAAAGGTTATGCATTGAGACCTTTACATACAGAATGTTGAACGCTACTCTGTGTTTGACCGTGAACTCCTTGGACTATGCACTAGTTATGAAGGTCGTGACATGGTGTATTTGAACTAGTGCATAAATTGAAAGCCAATGCGTTTGAATGGTATGTACATTCAGCTACAATTTTAATGCATTAAAACGCCAGTCTGGTGCATAAATTGAAATGAAACCCGAACATATTCTGTGTGTCGAAATTTCTTGATGGACTGTTCGATGCTGTTGTTTGAAGTATATATGATGATGTTGTTTGAAGTATGGATGTGATGATGTTTGATGACGCGTTGTTTGAAGTATATATTTTGCATGTGCATTGGTTGTTTTGGTGTGGTTCCATATACTGTGCATTGATTCCCCTTAAAACAATGCTCTTGTGTTGAGATTTTCGTATTGTCATATTTCAAGTAATGATATAATGGATTTTTAAAAGGACCGTAGCATAAAAGTTCATACATATGAAATGTTATGTGATGTGATGACATATGGAATAAGAAATTCGTTGAACTATTTTTAATGGCCATATATGGTATATAAGAAACTCGTTGAACTCTTTTTTATATGAAATTACCATATGGTATATGGACTTTGTATAGTGAAGAGTGAAGTTAATAGTAAGTTTTTAAAATCAGTTTTGTAAGAAGGCGGAAAATAAGGCTGCATTATTTTGGAAATCAAAAGCACATAGTCCTTTTTGATGATCCATTCACTAATTTCCATTGTGGAAGTAGTTCTCTGACAAAGAGAACTATCATGAGTGGTCCAGGAAGATAAAGCACACCTTAATTTTTAATGAGTTGTGGAAAGGAGTTTGTGAAGGAGAAGGAGACAGTGCACCTTAGAAACCCACTTCTGGCAAAGAGCTTGCCATATGGGGAAACAAGAACAACAAGGCCTATGCCTTGATCACAACATCAGTCAATGATGAGGCGAGTCGTCATATTACTCCTTTTACAGATGCTTTTGGTGCTTTAAAGAAGCTGAAGGAATTATATGACTCACTCATTGAGCTTGAAGTTGTTCAATCTTGAATTGAAAAATGATGACCCTCTTGCCTTAGCATCATAAATAAGATCCATTATGCATGACATAAAAGCCATTGATGTTGAAATAGATGTTCTTCTCATTGCCTATGTCAAGGCACTATATCCCACTTATTCACATTATCTTGAGTCATTGCAAGCAAGTGGCAAATTTAAGGAGATTGCTTTTGACTCCCTTGAGAAGAAGTTTGCTAAAAGAGAGAAGGATTTTGGGAAAAAGACAACTCCTTAGTCTTTTGAAGAAGCTGTGTGCCTTGCACAGAAAGAGAAGAATCAAGGATAGGATTCTTCTAGAGGAATAGGTGGCCGAAGAGGAAGAGGAAGGAAGAATTTTAGAGGCAAGGGGGGCAGACATTTCCAAGGAGAAAAGTTTAATATTCATTGTATACGATGCAATAGAAATGGACATGATGCTTCCACTTGTAAGCTGCCTTGGGACAAAATCGAGTAGGAAAGAAATGAAGAAAAAGGTAAAACACTTGGTAAAGGGAAATGAAATGCACTCGAGTTTGCTCATTATGTTGTGGCACATTGCAACATTGGAGTAACTGAAGACTTAATTAATGCTTCACTTGCTTCATGGAAAGATGTTTGGTTGCTTGATTTAGGAGCAACTTGCAACATGACTTGCAGAAGAGATTTCTTTGAAGAATTTACCGACAATGTTGATGGAGCAGCCTACTTTGCAAACAAGTCAAAACTTAAGCCTTAGGGCTTGGCACCATTAGGCTCAAATTGCCTGGTCTTCTAGACTTTCTTCTACATGATGTTCTATAACTCCCGGAGTTGAGGAGAAACTTGCTATCTTTGGTCCACATCTGCCAACAAGGACACTCCATTCACATATTTGATGGAAACGTTGAGGTTAGAAAAGCATCAAATCACTCACTTGTCATGACTGGGATAGAAGAAGAAAGACTTTTGAAGCTGCAATGAACCTCTGCTCGTGCACAAAACTTTTCATATAGTTCTCACTGTGATGAAGGTACACTTCCATCAAGTCTTTTATTGCATGCTAGATTTGGGCACTTGAACTATGACAACCTTCGTTTGTTAAAGAAAAATGGTATTACTGGTTTGCCTACAATTACTAGGAAACTTAAGCAATGTGATGCTTGTATCTTAGGAAAGCACAACAAACAATCATTTCATGATTCTCATTCCAGAGCACATAGAAAGCTTGAACTCATTCATTCTGATTTATGTGGTCCCAATGCCTGTTCCATTTGCAAATGGTAATAAATATATGATGACTACACTAGAATGTGTTGGGTTTATTTATTGAAGAACAATTCTGAAGCTTTTGAAACATTCAAGAACTTTCATGCATGGGTTGAAAATGATGCACAATCTCATATTGGTTCTATTTGTACTGATAATGGAAAAAAATATACTTCAAATGAATTTGAAAACTATTTTCGACAGCATCGGATCAAACATCAAACAACTGTGCCTTATAATCCCCAATAGAATAGAGTAGCAAAAAGAATGAACAGGACAATCTTAAATATGGTACATTCAATGATGTTTTTGAAGAATGTTAAGCTGATGTTTTGGGCTTGTTACCCACCATTTTGTGGGTGATATCCCTAGGAGAAATTTTTTCTCCATGATGCAGTTGTTAACCAGCAGCCAGTAGTCCCTTGCAGCCACCAACTAGCTCGATTTGCCATTTCTTCGCCACCCGAGCTAGCCATGTGGTCCCTCACCCATCTGTCATGATTGTATGTTTGAAGGTGGGCCTCCCAAACCTAAAGGTATGTCTTGTTATTTGGAAATTGAGTATTCTAGTTTATTTATCATGGAAACTTTCGACATGGATTAATGCGGGGATTCAGGGAAAAGAGTGGTTTAGGTCTGTGCTCTTGTCCCTAGGTCTCTTTTGGGATGTTAACCTTGCACCCTAGTCCCGTGGGATCTCTTTTACTAACATATTGGTTTTAAGGATGGTACTGCACGGGAAACCCCAATTTTGGTTGCGTGGTCCCGCTCCTCGATTCACATATATTACTCCCTTTCCACTCATTACACCCCCAAACATCTCTCCTCCCACCTGGGTCCACATTCCTCCACTAGGTCCACATAGGGTCAGCCAACCCCTTTTCTTGCCCCACACCTTGGGTCGGGCCTAGAATGATGCCCAGAGGTTGATGCAGCTAAAATAAAAAAAAATAGCATAATTGGCCACATTGAACAGGAAATTGTACCACAAAATGCAAAAGATGGTTGGGACAAAAACATTTAGCACGTGGGCAAAAGCCATGACATGAGCTCTACCCCATTCCATGGCCATCACCCTGGTTTCTACATGGCCCTTGATGAGCCTCCTTTATCATTCAGGAACCCATGATTGTCCCAAACCCCCGGTGGGCGATGAAATGCTGCACCTTAAAAGGGGGCATCCACTTCTATATTTTACACATCATGCTCTCATTACCTAGAGCCCCGCAATTAACCAAAGAAAACCATAAAAAGGCAAAAGGCATATGAAGAAGGGTGGAAAAATCAAGGTCGGGATAACTCATGTACTACGATTGCTCCCTCCTACACATTATTTACCCAAGTGTGGGCTTCCCTTTTATTAGCTACGTTTGTACCATGGCATGTGATCCAAGTTGCCCCCTTTCATTCCCTACTCCATTCCATCATTATGCCACATGCCACCACCATTTGAAGGATGTACGACGGACATACCACCCCCTTTAGAAGTAGAAACCACCTAATAGGATGCTTGGTTAACCCTATTTGGAGCTTGGAGACATTAGCACATATCAAAGCCCATTATGGAAGGGCATGCCATTGTGAAGTGCCCACTTGTTGTCCATGGTTTATAAACTCTTTTACTTGATTTCTTTAATGACTTGGTATGCTAGAAGGCACCGAGGAAGCATTGGATCTTATGTAAGAATGCAGATGGTTTCCATTTGGGTTTGGTCTCCCTATACGGGATCCTGATCCCTAGAGCGTTACATTGGCACATGTAGGGTGTGTGTAGAGAGCCATGGGCCTCCACAGCAGCAAACAACACTCCATTGATACCCACAACAATTCAAAGATTGCTCGTGGTTCATTTATTGGACGAGGAAGATGCACCTGAGCCATCACGCCCAGTCGACCCCACAGTTGCACCATACACTTGGCAGATGATCTAGGACTTGCACGATGATGTGGCATCACCTACACCATCATCCTAGCCCTTCCAGGTGATCTATATGCATTTTCGATTTGTTTGGAGACCTATGAGGACACTTGTGTGCGCCCACATACCATTTGGAGCACCACAGGTTATTACAAGGGGCCAACTCCTTATTCATTGCTTTTAGAAGTCCAACTCCACATTATGGCACATATGGACTTCATTAGGCCTTCTCCAAGGCCCAGTGACATGCATTATTGATTCTTCGACCTCTTGAAACGCTTATTCTTTTGTTGATGATCTAGTTTGGTGGGGTTGTCACCAAAAACTAGTTATTTTGCATATTTTTTGATTGTAGGGGCTAATGTAGGCCTAATTAGCTAAGTTGAACTCATTAGAAGTGTATAAATAGAAGTGATGTGAATTCATTTTAGCATCATCACTTGGATTGATCATTCTCTCTTAAGAGATTTTCGCTATTCTTTTTGGAGGACAAAATTGGATGGATGGATGAATTTTGATGTTTGGATATCTTCATTTTTGTCTTGGAGCTTCTATATTGGCATATGATGATGATTGGATACACTTGTTCTCACATGTAAGTGCGTTTTTAATGCCATTTTGTCATTCTTCTCTATGTCACATAAATGATGTGATTTTTGCTATACTAGGTAGAAATTTTGCTGCTTTTCTTTGGCAAATGGGTATAAATTTGTCTTTTATTAGCTTTACATGATGTTATGGGCGATGTTTGAATAAGTGAATCTTCCTAGAGATATTTCATTGAAATTTATTTTGATAAGTCATTGCATATTGCACATTGAAGTATAAAGACCTTGAAACAATTTTCTTCATGCCCTAATCGTCATGCGAAATTGTTTTAAAGGTCTCTTTGACTGAATGAAACCATCCTAATCATTGGAATCTTCTTGACTCCATTTCTCCCAAAGGAATAAGCATTGGTCTTCCATAAGTGATCACCTCAAAGCATATTTTTCTCACCTTCTCCCTTTCTTTCTAAGTCTAGCCCCATAGGTCACCTAGGGCATCAAATATCTCACAATCTACCCATCCAAATACTTCGATTTTTGGTCCACGACTGCGTTGGTGTGTCCTCAAGAAGCCCACCAAATTTTATGAGATTCTGACTATGGGATCTTGAGATACCACAAGCCCTAGCTCGAAGACCAATTCTTGTCCTTGGTTTCCCTTAGGCTAAAAACCTCACTGGGATCTTTGCATTTCCATTCATTGAAAATTCATTCTTTGATCCGTTTCCCCTCCTTAATTAGGTCAAGTATATCATTGGTTGCTAAATCCTATCCCCTTGATCTAACCTCGGGTCCACTTGGTCCCGTGTGGTCCCATGCACTATCAAGGTTTATTCTTCAAAGATCACCTGGAACCCAAGTTTCTGCAAGAATTCTAAGGCTTAGGGATCTCCTTATAAGACACATACTCAAAACCTAACCCTTGAAATTCTCCCCAAGCCCTTTCTAGAGAGCCTTCCATATTGTCTTCCAAGACAAGCAAGGCACAACTTGAGCCTCTCTTGTGAATAGGCTTCTAGGATCACCCTTTATCCTATCTTTGATCTATCCATCTCGGTGATCATTATCATACTGGGTTTCCTCCCATCGGTGAAAGTCCTTAAAGAGTAGGGAGCTTTAGCTGTGGTGACAGTGGGCTATTGCTCCATTGTTTCCCTTGACCTAGCAATTGTCGCTTTAGGGTTCCTTCTTATGGCCCTGTTAGTTTGAGCGATAACATTTTGGCACCGTTGCTGGGGACACGAAATGTGTGTTTTGTTTCCATACGACATTATTGATATATCATTTGGCGACTCCATTGGAAGAACAGAGCCCTAGTTGTTCATTAAACTTTAAAATTAATGCTTGTAGGGTGAAGCAAGCGTTTATTAAGGCATCTACATTCACCCCGAAGACTCCATTTTTAATTGTAATGTGTAAAAATCATAAGAAATGGACTATCTTGAGCAGCATGGTTTCCCTCCTTCTCCCTATAATGACTTGAGTGCTGAAGAAGTTCTAGAGCGCCCAGAAATCAAGGCATGGATGAGAAGTGGGATGCCTAAGTTCAAAGGGAGTCCTAATCAAGATCCCAATGTACATCTCGACGACTTCTTTTGGGCCCTGGCTCCAGTAAGGATTAACAATGATGGCACAATTATGAGGTTGTTGGCTTTATCCCTTAAGGGTCAAGTTATAAATTGGTATGATACCCTTTTGCATGAGATCGCCTCTGATTATGATAGTTTTGAAGGTATTTTCTTAGATAGATGGGGTGGCATCCCTCATGAAGAGTGGGAGGCTCTCAGAGACTCCTATGTGCAAGAGTTCCGCACTGGAACGAGTAATCTGAAAAAGAATCCTGGTAAAGATGAGGAATATGTCTTAAGTTCCCTTTAAACTTCTAAAGAGAACCCTCCTCCCATTACGTGTGATGAAGCCCCAAAGGAAGATCTCGCTAAAGAGGTTGGGGATAACTTTGGTGATCTAGGTGATGAGCAGGAAGATGAGTCTTTGATGGATCCACATGATGAACCAAATGATTTTATGAGCACATATGTTAGGGCAGGTGAGGATATGGAGAGTAAAGCTGATGCTGACCTTACCTTTCTCAAGGATATTACTCCTGATGACTCTCGTTTTGAAAACCTCGAGGGAGGTGATCCCATGAGCTCCTTAGAAGATTATTTCCACATTAAAAAGGAAAAATGGGAAATTTGTGGTCCTCAATTCGGTTGTGCTCCCATTTATGATACTGACAAAGAGGGTGAGGCTGAGATGGGTTTTCCCTTTCCCTCCCTCAGGCATTATTTATGACGACATACCCACGATACCCTTGGGAAGGAGAATTGTTATTTTCCTTGCACGAAGAAGGACAATTGAAAGTAATCGATTCTCCTTTGAGGGAAAACCCAATCTCTAATACTAATAATGAGGAAATCAATAAGGACCCTACCTATGATTCTATATTCAAATCACTTAAGCCCTTAAATTATGATTTCGGGGAAGAAAAATCCGTTGAATATGACACTTCACCCTTCCCTCTTGTTCATCATCTTGAGTCTTCCTCAAGAGAGTCCCTCACCCCTTTTCATATGATCTCAAGTGACCATGAGCCCTTTCCACCTTTTGAATATGGTATCAAGGAAGAACCCCTCATTGAATATACTCTATCTCTTTTGACACGTCCCCAGGGTTATGATTATTCTGCAACCTCCCCTCTCCAATGTGACCATCACTGTGAGCAACCTATTTGTTACACTCCTTCTGTCGCTCCCCATTCGTTCCCCTCTCACCACAACCTTGTGGCATCAACAAAGCATAATATTATAAGCAATGATTGTGATAGGGAGTTCTTGAGAGTGATCCTTCGTTCCATCATTGTGTACTTAGAGGGAAAACCCCACACTTCTAGATTGACCCATCCACCTTCTTGTAAGGCTTCCTTTTACATCAAATGGAAATCACATTTTTCCACCTCCCACCCACCTCACCCTCCATGTGATTATGTTCACATTCACTTTGGGTTTTGTTTCATGAGTAATCATATTGGCAGGCATATGTATAGTGATATATGATATGTTGGTTGCACCGGCTTTATGATTACACTTAGTATTGGCCTTACTATATGCATGTTAGGGTAGGATGCATCACACGTTGATTTTCACATTATAACTAATGTCATATGATATTTCTCATTATAAATTAATTGCATTTAGATTAAAATTGCATATTTTACTTTCTATTGATTTTACAGCCTAACACTAAGCATGGGTGATCATAAGACACCATAGAAACATGTTGCCCCGTGGGTTTAGTCTTTGACATGTGCAGATAACAGGTCTGCGGTAACCAAGAGATTGTTGGTGTTTTCATGACCTCCCATTTGAGTAACTTTGCGTACTTTTTCCTGAGAGATCATGTCCCAGTTGGAGCTAGATGTTACCCACCATTTTGTAGGTGATATCCCCACGAGAAATTTTTTCTCCATGTTGGTCCTTAGTCGGCAACCAACAACCCTTTGCAGCCACCAACTAGTTTGATGTGCCATTTCTCCGCCACCTGAGCCAACCATGTGGTCCCTCACCCATCTGTCATGATCATATGTTTGAAGGTGGGCCTCCCAAACCTAAAGGTATGTCTTGTTATTTGGAAATTGAGTATTCTAGTTTATTTATCATGGAATCTTTGGGCATGGATTAATGGGGGGATTCGGCAGAAAGATTGGTCTAGGTCACTAGTCTTGTCCCCTAGGTCTCTTTTGGGATGTTAACCTTGCACCCTAGTTCTGTGGGATCTCTTTTATTGACATATTGGTTTAAGGGATGGTACTACATGGGAAACCCCAATTTTGGTTGCGTGGTCCTGCTCCCCGATTTGCATATATTACTCCCCTTTTGCTCACTACACCCCCAATCATCTCTCCTCCCACCTGGGTCCACATTCCTCCACTAGGTCCACATAGGGTTAGCCACCCCCTCCCCTCGCACCACACCTTGGGTCGGGCTTGGAATGATTCCCAGAGGTTGTTGCAGCTAAAAGAAAAAGAAAAAAAACATAATTGGTCACATTGAATAGGAAATTGTACCATAAAATGCAAAAGATGGTCGGGACAAAAACATTTAGCATGTGGGCAAAAGCCATGACATGAGCTCTACCCCATTGCATGGCCATCACCCTGGTTCCTACATGGCCCTTGATGAGCCTCCTTTATCATTCAGGAACCCATGATTGTCCCAAACCCCCGATGGGCGATGAAATGCCCCACCTTAAAAGGGGGCATCCACTGCTATACTTTACACATCATTTTCTCATTACCTAGAGCCCCGCATTTAACCAAAAAAAACCATAAAAAGGCAAACGACATATGAAGAAGGGTGGAAAAATCAAGGTTGGGGTAACTCATGTACCACGATTGCTACTTCCTACACATTATTTATCCAAGTGTGGGCTTCCCTTTTATTAGCTACCCTTGTACCATGGCATGTGATCCAGGTTGCTCCCTTTCATTCCCTACTCCATTCCATCATTATGCCACATGCCACCATCATTTGAAGGATGTATCACTGACATACCACCCCCTTTAGAAGTAGAAACCACCTAATAGGATGCTTGGTTAACCCTATTTGGAGCTTGGAGACATTAGCACATACCAAAACCCACTATGGAAGGGCATGCCATTGTGAAGTGCCCACTCGTTGTCCATGGGTTATAAACTCTTTTACTTGATTTCTTTAATGACTTGGTATGCTGGAAGGCACGAGGACACATTGGATCTTATGTAGGATTGCAAATGGTTTCCATTTAGGTTTGGTCTCTCTATACGAGATCCTGATCCCTAGAGGGCTACATTGGCACATGTAGGGTGTGTATAGAGAGCCATGGGTCTCCACAGTAGTAGACAACACTCCATGGATTCCCACAACCATTCAGAGATTGCTCGTGGTTCACTTATTGGACAAGGAAGATGCACCTGATCTATCATGCCCAACTGACCCCACAATTGCACCATACACTTGGCAGATGATCTAGGACTTGCACGATGATATGACATCATGTACACCATCATCCTAGCCCTTGCAGGCGATCTACATGCATTTTCAATTTGTTTGGAGACCCATAATGACACTTGTGTGCTCTCACATACCATTTGGAGTACCACAATTTATTACAAGGGGCCAACCCCTTGTCCACTGCTTTTAGAAGTGCAACTCCACATTATGGCACATATGGACTACATTAGGCCTCCTCCAAGGCCTAACAACATGCATTATTGATTATTCGACCTCTTGAGAGGCTTATTCTTTTGTTTATGATCTAGTTTGGTGGGATTGTCACCAAAAGCTAGTTATTTTGCACATTATTTTATCAATGTTCCACCAAGGTTTCGGGATGAGGGAGCGAGGATATGCGGGAGCGGCCTTTGCAAAAGCTTCCCACCAATTTTTAGGAAACGTGGGGGGACGTCAGGGTCTTAAAAACTTATAAATATAAAATATAATTTATAAATTATTTCCACTAGGACAATTGGTTTGAATTGAAAAGCTGCAAAGCATGATCATGATATGATGATATAATTATCTAATATCATATAATAATAAATTTAAAATTCTAATTTATAATCATACATCATACATTATGATTGAAGTTTAAACCATATTGATGTTCCACTTCCTACTATGAACATTGAATAGTGAATAGTGAATAGTGAATATTGACATAGAATTATAAAAGTCAAGTATGATACATCATACATCAAGAATCAAAATTTTATAGAATTATAAAAGACTAAAGTCAAGTCTGATACATCAAGAGTCAAAATTTTACAGAGTTAGAATAACATGAGAACATCAACATATCAAAAGATAAACGAGCATAATTTTGCTCAAGCCTCAAGGTAATGCCCCGCTAGTCTCTGCATCCAGTTGCTGCATGAATAAATCAGGATCAACCATATGGTCCATATCACCATCTAAATCTGAATCACTAGCATTCTCAAACATGCTAAGTGGCACACCAACCAACCCCATTTGTCTCTCATTAAGTCTCTCCTCCATATCTACCTGTGCATCATCCTCTGGATCAACATCCCATTGTGCCGCTGGTCCCTTCAAATACTCAGGCGTCTTCCTATGCTTAAGACGTAGGGCACTGTGCACAACAACTAACTTCTCCACTCTTTTAGAGGTAAGCTTGTTCCTCTTGATAGAGTGGATGAAGCTATATGTGGCCAATTCCTCTCCATTGCAGAGGAACTAGCAATCTGAGAAAACAAACGCATAGCTAGATCTTTGAGCTCTGGAGCACCATCCCCATGCATCCTCCACCATCCAATCAGGTCATCTTGGGCTAGATCTATGCGATTTGCTCAAGCACCATGTGTGTTGAAGGGGCCACTAAGAGATGCAAACTAAACAAACTATCTTCGAAATCTTGACCCCTCCTCTTCGCTGTACATCTTTGCAATTGCATCTATGAAGCCATTCTTTATCTCTGGATCATCAATAGGAGGCACCCTCCCAGGGCTCTCAACATACCATTTTGGGTTTAATGCATATGCTGCCATGTGCAAAATTGTGTTCATGCGATCCCACCTATGATGAATGATGGGTTGAATCTGGGAAGTATAGAACTCTAATGAGGGCTCCCTCTGCTGAATGGCTACCTTCACATGACCCAACATGAAATCAAAGGTCTCATAGATTTCTCCAAGACTAGGAGCATCTGAATCAGTGTAAAGAATGACCTCCACAATAGGGCCCAAGAATGACACCAAATAAGAACAATCTGCCCACCAACCATTGTCCAAGTCCTGAAGCCTGACCTTGTTCCCCATGTTTGTCTTTGATTCTGACCACCTTCCCCACTCTGAACTCACAACCAAGGATTGTAGAGGTGCTTGTACCTCTATCATCCTCTCCAATAAGAGAAAATAGCTAGCATATCTAGTATCAGTGGGCTTGAGGAATTCTTTCCTCGTGTGAGCCCTGTACATAGCCAAGGAGGTGTGGTGGTTGTAGATAAACATCTGCATATCTCTTGCCGCTGTCACCAAGTCTGATATCCACTGAATCTTGCCAATGTCTTCCAGTGCATTATTGAGTGCAGACACACAACAAGAAGTCCAAAAAATATGTTGATACCTGTTTTGAATCGATAACCCAACTGATCTACAAATTGCTGCTGCATCTGTCACAACCTACACCACATTATCAGGCCCAACATCCTCTCTAGCTTCTCGAAGAAGCTCAAATTGGGAAGATGCATCTTTGCGCTTTCCAGAACAATCAACAGCTTTAAGAAAGAATGGACCTTCTGAAGATGTCACTATGATGTTGATTAGTGGGCGTTTTCGAATGTCAGTCCATCCATCCATAACAATAGAGCAACCAAACCTGAACCATGTTTGTCTTATTCTCTCTTTTTGCACATTAATTTTGGACACTTGCCTATCTAAAATTGTTGTTCGAAGTTTATGTTCTCTAGGTGGTACATATGAAGGCCCTATTTTTGCAATTGCTTGGACCATTTCCTTGTAATAAGGAAAACGAACAACATGGAAGGGAATTCCATTGTCAAAAAGAAATTTGCCAATTGCATCATCTATGTCATCTCGATCTAGAATGTTGTACATCCTAGACAATGTACCACCCATTGCACAAGAACGAGATGCACTAGTAGAAACCTGTGTTTTTTGATGAAGCACTTGATGGAGGAATATTTGTGGATGGATCAACATGTCTGCTAGAAAACAATCCTTTACCAGTGGTTGCCCTTTCTAGCCTCCAAAGTGCTCTCTTTGAGTTGAATTCAGGTTCTTCGAGGGACACATATTGACTCCTTTACCTGTAATAGCCAAAATGTCTTGCTTCACCCTGGTATAGCTGCCAACAAAGTGATGCCCACAAATATTGCAAATCCAATCACGTGAGCCACCACCAACTTTTGGATTCTTTTTCAGCAGTCTACTTGCATAGATTAGAAGTGGTTTTACAGGATTAAATGTCCCCTTTGCAAATTTTTCCAGCTCTCTTGGTGGGCCTTTAGAATCTACACCATGCCTATTTTGGTATCTTGTCCCCTTGTGACCGCTTTCAACTTCTTCTTGTGCATCTTGTGGTTCACTACCACTGTAGTCGCTGTCACTGTTCTCATTGTTCCCAGAAGAAGTCTGACTCTGACTCATAGTTGTAAGTTGTAAGTTGTAACTTTGTAAGTTGAATGACAAATCAAAATGTAGGTTGCAGCTTGTAATGAAAAAAAAAAAAAATTTAATTCTAAAAAATTA